>JAANSO010004419.1:0-10121 GCA_036507315.1 Lepidocyrtus fimetarius | reverse complement strand
GTTGGGTTTATAATTAAATTGTTCAAACAGTTTATAAAAAGAACAATCATTTTTTACCCTGGATAAAAACTTAATACTTGTGGTTA
Source organism: Lepidocyrtus fimetarius (assembly GCA_036507315.1). Classification (NCBI taxonomy): domain Eukaryota; kingdom Metazoa; phylum Arthropoda; class Collembola; order Entomobryomorpha; family Entomobryidae; genus Lepidocyrtus; species Lepidocyrtus fimetarius. The sequence goes on along the minus strand of JAANSO010004419.1, from coordinate 10,035 downwards.
CGTGGTTAAAAGTAGTTTGAATGAGTATTTACAATAGCGTGGGCTTATATAAAATGCGAAAAGATAATATCGCCCCAACATTTAATGAGTTCGCGTAAACTCTCCACTGACTTCCATAGCAGTACATTCAAATTGTAAATTGGGCTTGTTGGAGTCAAAACGTGTTCCAAATTAGCTTGATATCCAAACTACCTTGTTTTAGAACACGTTTCATTGTTCTATTTCTATGTATCTTGGAAGCAATTGCGTCTTCACTGGGTACGTGTGAAATTTTCTCAGTAAATGCATATCTTTTTTGGTATTTATTTTTAGCTGATAAACAAGCAAACTTCTAGAATTTAAACTTGTTTGAAGTTGAGAAATTGGCTGGAGCAATAAAATTACAGAACAATGATTGAAGGGAATAATTTAGATTCAGATTTATTACTCACCTCAATTAAATTTATTCAGAAATGTGTGTGAAAGTTGGTTCCGCCTCTATTTGACTTTTCGCAGAGAATAAATTTCTTTAAAAATGTGACTTTGTTCACACTGTTTGCTTTTAGGATTAAAATGGATGCTCCTGAAGATAAAAGCGACAGATTGTACAATTTTTTGTGACTAATAAAATAATCTGGTATTATAATCTATGGCAAATAAATTTCCAAAACAAGTTAACAACAAAGAAAGTTAAGGTGGAAATTCCACCCGAAAACCAATTAAGCATAGTAAAAAAGTTAATCTAAAGCTGAATCAACTGAAAAATATTTTTTATTTATTTGTGCTTTCGACATAAACTCATTTTATGAGGCATTTTGCATTATAAATGAAAGGAAAGGAAAAACAACAGAGAATTAATTAGTACTTTAATTGAAGTATGATGCTTCTAACTAATATTTAACTTCAAAAGCATAGCAAAGTGAATAATTTTAAATTTTAATATGTTTTTCTTAGTTTACGTCATTTGTTTTATTAGATTAGGTCTGTAATTAAAACCTGTTTGAGGATTTTGATAAAGATATTTGCTGGAATAATTGCCGTGCGTCATTGTATTTTACAATTCCTTAGGGATATTGCTTGTTTGAAGAGTAAGTCATAAAAACGACATGTTAGTCCGTCTGTCTGCCTGTCAGTCCATTGATATTGATACAAGGAGACCCCAATTCCTTGACAGATTTCAAAGAAATTTAGTAGAATAAACTTTGAGGCGGATTCGTAGAGTTTTCAGCAATTATGGTCAAATGATTTAGCCGTTACGAATGAAAGCTTGCACAGTTGTAGAAATTTTCATTAAACCTGATGCGTTAAAGCATTTCCAACTAAACGTTTATCATTCAAAGGGCAATATCCCGGATTTTATAGGAATTTCATAGCGACGATGGTAGTTTGTCTGTCCGTTTGTCGAACCGTTTTGTAGACCAAAACGTAAAATATGGGGCTTTTATAAGTAGCAGAGAAATGGATAAAAATTGGTTTTATTGGATTTTCCCAACCACGAATGAAAGCTTGCAAAGTTGTAAAAATTTTTATTTTGCTTTTCAGTATTTCTGACGTATATTTTGCACGAATTGACAAATTCTGGAAAAAATGTTTACATTTATAATTATCAAATACGTACGTTCAGCTAGTCCGTTAATGGTTTTACCACCGTTTATTTTTAAAGGTATTTAAAAAAGAATCTAAAAACTACATAGATATATTAAAATATTTAATTATATACCTTGTATTTTGGTATTTGCTCAACCTACAACCTAGGTAGTCTAATTTACTCAAATAAAAAGTAGTTTAGGATTTTTGCATAATTTATTTTATTTATAACTTTATTAAAGTTCAAATTGCAAACTCTAAAACATTTTTATTGCTCTTATCAGTGAATGATTTAATTTAAAAAAATATAATTTGGGAAATCATAAGTAGCTTTGAATATCTCTAACATTTTTTCCAGGTACATATATTATGAGTTTCTGATTTTATTATTTTGGATACGTGGGAACATTTTAAAATGCTTTTTTGGCACTGGTGCAACAAGTTACACGAATGTAAGACAATTGCGATTTATCCAAGAAGCTAGCAAGTGATTTTATTCCAATGAAACAGTTAATATTGTTTAGTGAGGATTTGGATTTGTTTAAAGGTAACATTATTCCAGTAAATTGCGCTTTGTGTTTCCTAAAATTATCAATTCATTAATTTGGAATTTTCTAGTTAGTATCCTAACATCAAATATTTAAAAGTTGTAGTTTAATTGCATCACGATGCTTTCAAAAGCAACTAGTTCATGCATTGTTAAACCAATTCCTCCTGCCTTGGAAGTTAAAAATGTTTGTAAGGCTTACACAAGAAATAAACCGATTTTATTAAATGTAAACATGACCGTTTCACAAGGAGAAATGTACGTATTTTTATAAATTTTTAAAATAAAATTATTTAATGTTTTGAGAAAGTACACATTAAATATTTTAACAGATACGGTTTGCTTGGGGCAAGTGGATGTGGCAAAACGACGATCTTATCATGTATAGCAGGCATTCAAGAAGTTGATAGTGGAAATATTATTCCATTTGGAATTCAAAACTTAAAAAATTTAAAACAAAATTTAGGATACATGCCACAAGTAAAAAGGGTTTTTAACTTATTTTGAAACCAAATTTGATTGGTTTATTGTACAACTTGTTATTCTGCAGGATACTACATTGTACGAGTTTTTAACCGTTAAAGAAACCTTGCAGTTTTTCGGAAGGGTATATGGATTGGCGGAAATGGAAATAGATCAACAAATTAAACATTTTTGCGAATTATTACAACTCCCAAATGCTACTAACAAAATAAAAGATCTCAGGCATGTTTTATCCTAGTGTTTATTAAATATGCAAATTTGGAATTATGACCGGACGTAATATTTTTTATGATTTTAAGTGGCGGGGAAAGAAGAAGGTCTTCACTAGCCGCTTGTTTAATTCATAGCCCTAAGCTTCTTCTATTGGGTAGGTAAAATAAACACGTGGTATAAAAGAAGGATGATTTTTTAAAAACTAAATTTAAACAATTTTTAGATGAGCCGGTAACACACTTGATTTGTTTACAAATTTCTTATTTATGCATGTAATAAAAACGACTTTTTTAAAAAAAAGACGGTGGGTCTGGATCCTGTAATAAGGGAAAGGTGTGAATTAATTAATTAATTAATAATTAGATAGTAATTTCTCTAATTTGAAACTTATTATAATATTTGCATTTTTAGAATCTGGAATTATTTGCAAGAACTTTCAACAAGGAAAAACACTACCGTTATTTTTTCAACTCATTACATAGAAGAGGTTCGCAATTCGGATAAAATTGGTTTATTGCGAGATGGGCGCATAATAATTGAAAGGTCTCCTGGTCAATTACTGGACAAATACAAAACAACTTTTTTGGAGGAAGTTGTTCTTAAACTTTACAAGGATGATTTAATTTCTAATGACCTTCCTAATCGTATAACAATAAATGATAAGATTAATTCCGGGAAAATGCGTTCTTTTACAACTCCTCAGAATGAAATAACTTGCTTAAGTTTTACCAAAACCTCGCAGTTTGAATATTTGGAAGAGATTTCTGTTAGGGGAACAAAATGAGGGAATTTATAAAACCCGGAAAGAAAGCTTTAATATCCAACTAGGTCGAATTAAAGCAGTAACCATTAAAAACTTCCTAAATTTCTATAGAAATCCAATGTAAGTTGGCTGATAATCAAACATATTTTAATTTGTGCAATGTATAATGTGCTAAATAGTTTTATTACAGCGTTAATTTTGCTTCCGGTGCTGCAAATAATAGTAACGGCTTTATTTATCGGACCATTGCCCAAGAATATGAAACTTGGAGTAGTTAACCAAGAACTTCCACATGTGAAAGAGCGTTGTTTTAATAAACTTAACAAAAGCGAAGTTTTTTGCGGTGCGGGTTTCAGTTGTTTATTTTTAAACCAACTTTCACTACCAAACGAAAACTTTTTTGAACTTGTCCAAATCCAATTCGAAGAAGAAGCAAAGGATCAAGTACGATTAGGGAAATTATGGGGATATATTTCAATTCCTGGTAATTATTCTGAATATTTTACATTGCGTGGCGCTCAAGGATTACTCGCTGAAAGGATGACCTTGGAAAGGTCAATTATCAAAGTGAAACTGGACATGTCTGGTATTAATAATTTTATAAAACTGTTTGTTGAGGTTGTGATTGAATTATAATTATTAAATTATTTACAGAATATTTAGCAGGTGTTTTAATGTACAGCAATATTTTAAAAGCATTTACCACTTATACAAAAGATATTTCCGAGCTCTGTGGAGATAATCCGAGAAAGTATGACCTACCAATGAATGTAAGCTTTGTTTTATATTAATGATTTTTATCCACAAGTTTTGAAGAAAGTAACTACGTTTTTACATAGATTAAATCTGTTTTTGGAAATGAGGGCGTGACATATATGGAATACATCATTCCAAGTTCTCTTATTTTGTAAGTTTAAAGTTGGAAAATATATTCAGCAACTATTTAAAATAAAAGTTAACCCAGTTTTTTTACAGGACAATAAATATGCTTGTTCATGGAATCTGCTCAGTGTCAATAATTACAGACCGAAAATACGGTATGATAGGTCGCTCCAAAGTAGCCGGAGTTCAATCCACTGATATCATAATTGGATATTTTGTCACTGAAGCCACACCAGTTTTTCTACAATCAGCGATTGGAACAGGAATTTTAATTTTTGGATTTAATTTACAAATACACGGATCAATTGCTGTTTTTGTTCTTATCTGTATTTTATCAGGATTATGTGGGCAAGCGTCAGGTAAAAATACTGTTTGAATAATTAATTGCAAAAGGTTTAATTATATAAATTTATTAGGATTTCTGGCCGGAAATATTTTAAAAGACGAAATGGAAGCTATTTTCACTGGAATCTTTTTATTCATGCCAATGTTGCTTTTGGTTGGAGCTATTTGGCCGTTGGAGGCGATGCCTTCAATATTGAGACAAATTTCCCAATGCCTTCCACTAACATTGGCTTGTGAAAGCTTGCGCAGCGTTACAAGTAGGGGATTATCATTCACTCATGTAAAGGTTTGGCCAGGAATTGCAATGTTGTCTGGGTGGACTTTGATCTTTTGGATAATTGCGTATTTTTTGTTAAAAACTTCGAAAACAAAATAAGCCTATATTTTCCATCTGGTTTATGTTTATAAAGTGAATACATATAGATTAAAAACTGCTTGGACAAAAAGTTTATTTCTTTCCTTGTTTATTACTTTCTTAAAAATACGAACGAATAAAATTGATGAGTATTGTTTCATAACAGCCAAATGTTTTAAAAAATAATTAAACTATGTTCACATAATAACTTGCTTAACTTGAAAGAAAAGCTAAAACAGAGCAAATCGGGCTAGGTACAGGAAGCTTTTAAGGTCTTGACCTCTCATAAAGATAAAATTAGGAGGGTTAAATCATTTCGAAGAAGTGACTCCATTAAAATGCTTAGATTTTGCGAATTCTATAACAATGGAGTTTCTCCTGCTTACATAAAAATATAAAACCTTTTTATATCTTGAGCAATTCGTCGATGGCTCAGGAAACGGGGACAACTCAAATTTCAAAAGTCAGGAATCGGGGACAACTCACTTTGGAACAGTCAGGAAAAAGGGACAAATCACTGGCGAAGCCAGACCAGAAAAAGGGACAACTCTGATGACTTGTCCCGTTTTCCTGACTGTTCCAAAGTGAGTTGTCCCCGATTCCTGAGCCAACGACGAATTGCTAATTTTAAAAATCAAGAGAAGAAACAACTCATTACAAACATAATGCTAATATAAGTTAAGGCAAAAAGCCATAGCTTCCTCATAGAGAACTGTATAATTCTCTGTGGCTTACTGAACTACGTGCATTGTCAGCATTACCAAGCAGAGACTAGAGACAGAGAGTCTCTAGCAACTTTGCTATGACCGCGAGCCTCCAATGTAAAATAGTACAACCTCCGGCAAAAAATGCAACCTCCAACCTAAAAATTGTAACCTCCGGAGAGCCAGAGCCAGCTAAACCCAAGTTGAGCATGCAAAAGGCAATATAAGCAATTTATATACAAGAATTTACTAAATACTGTTTTATAATGGCTGAAGGGAGCAAAATGGAAAAGCTTAATTTGGAGAATGGTAAATTGGGTAATTTTTGACTACACATAGAAAATTATATATTTAACTGAATCTTGCAATTTAGACGGGTCTGTTCCACTCAAAAGACAAAAAATTGAATTGGAGGAAAAAGCACGGCAGAACTTGGCACGGATCGAGGCTTTAAAAACTACAACGTACACCTTACAGGGTTTACTTGACTTATCAATGGAAGCATTGGAGCAAATCAAAATTTTGATCAAGTTGAATAATGAGAAAAAAATTCAAAAGAAAAATGAATTGATTGAATTGAAAGACGACTTGAAGGAGCTGACTAAAGAGAAAGAACGTGTAGAGGCTAGGATTAAAAGGAATGAGGAGAAACTTGAAAGGAATACAAAACTTGTAAACGCATTTGGTGGAGTGGAGAGGGCAAATAAGGGAATGAAGATGCTTGCGGAAATTGTTGTGAAGGCAAGGGAAGGGGGCCCACGACAAAATATGAGGAAGTTGTTTGAACCAGGGGCTAAACTACGGGGGAGCCAGAGGGTGAACTTCACCCGGGCCGTACCAGCAAAAGGCCGTACCGAACGAAAATAATTACAGTTATTTTGAAAATATTAAAAACTCACAATGGTTAATATTTAGTATGGTACGGCCCCCTTTTAATTGCATTTTCAAGCAATTGACCACAAAAAATTCGCGGCCTTCGGCCGCATGTCCCCTCTTTTCAGCTTTTGTGATTAATTCGAGCTCCATTTATTCAATTTTTATAAGCTTAGGCCAAATGGCAAGCATTAAAAGGCTTTGTTTTTTAAACTCTCCGTTCATAAATGGTCTCCAAAGCATTCAGGACTTCGAAAAATATTTTATCACAAAAAGCAAAAATACATATTTTTAAGTAGTATAGGATTTAAATGATGTTAGAGATTCATGGCGACGAGTAGTTTATTTTTTTTTAAATTTTTGGTCAAGTTTTGGATTACTTGATTCCGTTTTTAAGTTTAAATACACGATCTCCAAACTTTTTATGTCAAGTAGAAGTTCCATTTATCAAATTGAAACAAATTATTTCAAACTAGCTGTTGGCGTCAAGATCGAGGTCTAGATAGCATGTGATTTTTAAAACATAAGAATAGAAAAGTTTAAAAACATCCTTTTAAACAAAAGAAAAAACTTTAGAAATCTCAAAACCCGCTAATTTTTAACAGCAGGAAAATTTCTGCGGTTCAGTATGTAAATGGGGTATTAATGGGGTAAATAAGCAATTGAGTGTTTGCAGAAACCTTGGGTTTTATTTGAACTTCCTTATTCTTAAAAGAACCACAATTTTTTTATGACGGAACGACAAAAAGAGAGAATAGGCAGCAGGCGCGGCGGAGCGAACTTGTATGATTTTCAAAGAGTATATTAAAAAGTTGCAACACCATCTGGTTATCAAAAAATCTTGTAATTCGACACTTTAAAGATTGAAAATCAGCCACAAAATGACAAACATGGCAGAGGTGAACGGAATTGCGAAAAAATTTCGAAAATAATGGTAAAAAAGCGCTAAAAGATTAATTAAAGATACGATTATTAATATATTTGCTAATTTTGATACATTTTGGCACAACAAAAATCATTTCTTGGGGATTTTTCTAAAAATGACCACGAATGTACTCAAATTTGGACCATAATTGTACTCAAGCGGCCGTAGGCCGCAAGAAATTTTGAAGAAAACTTATACTAAAGCAAAAAATGTTAAAAATAGAGTGATTTTTGCAAACTTGTTGCAACTTTCTAGTCTTTTCTCAAATTTCAGGGGGTATGATATACCCCTCATACCCCCTGGCTACGCCGCCCCTGATAGGCAGATGTTATATGTAGATGTCTCATGCACGGGGGGCCGTACCCACGGGTGGGTCACCCTGGCCGTACTTCCCCTAGTTTAGCCACTGGTTTGAACCTTTTGTAAAAGGTAAGCTGTAATTTAAATAAAATAATATGAACGCTTAAGTTGACCTGTGTTTTATTTTAGAATTTTTTAGTGGAGAACAGTTCATTTGGGGAGATGATTCTTCAAATGAAGTGGAATCCGGCAGTCAGGAAGGATAACCGAGGATGTAAAAGGATCGAATTATCAAAAGCCAGAATAAAATAGAAGCCAATCGATTATTTATTTGAGTGCTTACGTTTATCCAAAAAAATTGTTTCATTAACCACTGATTAAATATTTTAAGCAATATTTTTATTTACAAGTATAAATTGGGGAATAATTAATAAATAAACAATAATTGTTAAAATAAAACCTCGTCATTAAGATTGCTCGCAAAAAATCAGCTAAAAAGTGAATGTAAGTGAATTACGATGTAAATATATTTAAAATTCAACCTATTTACTTAAATTAAAATTTAGATTTACAAACCGCCCTCATCTGACATTTAGCTTTAATTTTAACTTATTTTAATTAGCATGTGTGCCAGCTTGAAATATGCTTTTTTCTTTAAAATCCATATCCCCAGGCCATGAGCAAAGTTTGAATTGTGACGTTATTAGCAAAATCCATACAATTCAAAGGCGTTCCCTTTTCTATGAAATTAATCTCCCCGAATTTAATTTTTAACGGAGGGCAGGACCTAACAAAACGTTTTTTCCATTTCTTCATGAATCCACACGTGTTCCGTGGATTTCCACAAGTTACGCTATTTCCCTTTAAAAACCTTTTTGATTCTTCGTGAATGCCTGCCATCCCCCCGACAAATACAGAGGAAACGAGAACCCCGTTGATAAGCACGATTCCTGCAATGCACATAAGCCACGCATTGTTCATTGTACCGGCTAAGAGTATTGTTGAGCAAAGACATTGATCCCCGATTCCCATTAATATTATCACCATCATTAAAGTCTTTTGTTGGATGTTGTTGCAGAAAGTACAGAGAAGCTGGATAGTTCTGTATTTTTGCTGCCCCATTTTTGTTACAAACCCACGGATTGATAATGTCGCCAAAACTTGGATATTTCCTATCATGAAAGTAGCAATTTCCGAGCCAAATGTGAATATCCAGAAGTTTACTAAAATTAAAGAGGTTTTTACAATGAAATTGTAGTAAATCAGGACCGGATGTGCGATAAGAGCTGTTCTGGATGAGCAACTACAATCAAATAGAAGCCAATATCCTAATAGAGTAGGACTGCATGGAAAAGCCAAGTGGAATCCGATTCCAAACAGGAAGGAAAATGCTGCTATGCTGTAAAACACGCTATTTGCGAATAAAATGTTTAATTTTTCTATGAAAGTTGTGATGACTTTAATTTCCGGTTTTTCAAATGAAAGAACTCCATTCACGAATTCAATGATTGCCCGCGCTTCAGTTCTGCAGACTTGCACGTAAATTGACCCTGCGAACATTATCAGCGCCCCCACAACCATTTGGAATTTAATTGCTACGCTGAATTCACCCGGGTTTTGTAGATTTCTTATTAAAAAGAAGTGAAGGCATTGAAGTATGACGAAAAAGACGTAAATTGAATGTAATAAACATTTTCCTTCAATTTCATTTCTTTGCTTTGGATCTGTAACTGGCTTTAATTCCAGAGATGACTCGTCAAAGTAGAAAAGAACGGATTTTAATTTTTTAACTGCGTTGCAGTTCTTTCTGAATAGGTTTAAATTTTGCAAAATCATTGCTAAAACAATTTTTGTTGATGCCAATATGCACTAAAAGTTGAAACTGGCGTATTTTTCTACAAGGATTTTGTCATAAGCGTTAATTTTAACCAGAGCAGACGGGAACTGACGTAAAAGTTTTAAAAACAAGGAAAAAGTCGTCGCTTGCTCTTCAAAAGGGGGCAAGTCACTTTTGAAAAGTCTGCAAAAAGGGTCAAGTCATTTTTGGTCAGTCTCCAAAAGGGGTCAAGTCAAATTCAA
>JAANSO010004418.1:0-10123 GCA_036507315.1 Lepidocyrtus fimetarius | reverse complement strand
ATATAACATAAAAAGAGTTAATTTAATTGCAGAACAAATATTATCAACGTGATAAATAATTTCGTGATATTAATTATTATTAATTGTTAAGAGTAGAATCAACGGAATTGTGAACAGGATGGGCTACGCCACGCTTGCCACGCTAGCTGTCCTGACAGTAGCTGTTGTTCCCTTTACATTTTCCCAAGAAGTTTTCTACCAACTTCCTACACCTTACTCGTATGCCTGTTTGAATGAAACCTGCTCAAGGGATACTAGTCCAGAGGATTCACCCTCGACTCAGTCTTTGGCTAAATGTCGCCTTCTCTGTGGGGAATACAGATCTCTATGGCCAAGACCTACAGGGCCTGTTGATCTCTCAGATGACCTTGTCTCTTTCAAGCCCCAACGGTTAGTTAACCACGTATAAAAACATTACCGAATTATAATATGCTCATAATTTATGTTATTGTAAGTAATTAGATGTGGTGTAATGTGCAGCATTGCATGACTAGCAAAACGGAACTAGTTTTTCTTCCGAATTTAGAAGATTTATGGATAGAATTGTTTAGATTACCCCTGTCCGTAGTTTTTAGACATTTTGATTATTTAAGTTTGATTTGATTTCCCTCATGTTGATTTTTCGTCCAGCAGCATCAGGCAATAACCGGAGCGTGTGGTGGCAATGACCACAGCGATTGATTTGCATACTGAATTAGGTACGCAAAAGCAGAATAACATCATTATCGTCATCACCAACACAATCATCATTACATCAGTATCAGATTAAACCGTTCACACACAATCATACCAAAAAGCATCATTGGCAGCAGTTTTATCAGTGAAAAGAGAGAAACAACTTTGTATCAAACACTTTCATCTTTGCGTGAAAAAGATGATCTTCTGCCCCTGTCTTACCTTTTACCACTTTAGGCAACTTTTAAAAGGTTGTTTTGTGTAGGATAGGCTTGATTTCATCTTAAATCTTTGCTTTTCCAAGTCAGGTGCAGAGAGAATTGATATACAAAAGAGAAGATCCATTTAGTTGTATGCAGTTGCTTGGCTTTAGACATTCATATGATGTAAAGGTGGAAATTAAATGGAACGACTTTATGTACGTTGTTTTCTAATAGAAAGGATTAAAAATCTTGTATATCAGGTTCTTTATATTTGCAACTGCAGCTCACAGGAAATTTCATAAATGAAGATGATGAACAAGAATAATAGGAAAAATAATGTAATGCAGATGAAAAATTAGACTTCAAATTTTTAGACTTCATAATGAATGCACTTGTGGTTGTGATTAAATTAAAAATGTTTATGATATGCATTATAATTTGTATGTTGTTCCAGGTTGTTCATCAACTGGGCTCATCCTCCATCCGCAAGGGTAAGGGAGATGCTTCAACAAGCTGGAAAAAGCTTCCAAGTTGAACTCCTGAAGATGCATCCAAGATATGACGCTGCAATTGATTCTAGGAAGCAGCCCAACCCATTTGACAGGAAGTACACTCCAGATATTGAAAGGACAACCGTGATGGTTTCGATGAAAATTGACAGCGCTGATGATAAGCTTACTCTGAATACAAATGAAAGCTACAGTGTTGGAATGAACACTTCCTCCAATGGCGTAGTCGAAGTCAAAGTATGCCTGCATACCTTTAATCTATTTAACTAAATTGCAAAATGATAAAACAAGTGAGTGTGTCACAATGCCCCATTTTGTGTTACCTAAAAATAGATTCATGCTAGAACCTACTACGGAGCCAGGCACGCATTGGAGACCCTTTAGTCAACTTATCGACTACGAAGACACTTGCGATTGTCTCATGATTGTCAGGAATGGTTACATTGAAGATGAACCTGCTTTCCCATACCGTGGATTGATGATTGGTACTAGAATGAATTTAAAATCTAACCAAACTCTCAATTTTCAATGACACGACATAAATTTAATAAAATATATTTTCTTTGATGACAGATTCCGGTCACAATTATCTCTCGTTGAAGCAAATCAAGAGGACCATTGACGCCATGTCATACAACAAGTTGAATACTCTCCACTGGCACATTTCTGATGCTCACTCCTTCCCCTTCTATTCTCGCAGAGCACCAAAGATGGCTTTATACGGAGCTTACGCTCCCAACAAGATCTACTACCCAGATCAAATCCGTGACCTTGTGGACTACGCTCAAGTTCGTGGAATCCGAGTTGTTCCTGAAATCGGAGGACCTGCACGAGCTGGAAATGGTTGGCAATGGGGAGAAAGGGAAGGAAAAGGAGATTTGGTTGTTTGTACGTAAATGGACAATTAATTGTAAAAGTGTTTCTAACCACATTTTGACTCTTTCGAGTAAGCATTTGTGTCTATTTTTGGTTCAGGTTTAAACAAGGAGCCATGGAAGGAATTCTGTTCTGAACCTCCATGTGGTCAACTCAATCCCCTTAACAATGCAACTTATCAAGTAAAAAATCACAATTGAAATAAAAATACACATACTACCCATACAGCGATTCGGCAAATTAGCTTAAAATAAATTGAATTTTTAGATTTTGGGACGCGTCTACAGAGATGCTTTGGATGCATTCACTGGCTCAGACTTTTTCCATATGGGTGCAGATGATGTCAACTTCCAGTGCTGGAACTCATCCGATACCATGAACGAAGTACTTAAGGCTACCGCTCAAATTCCAAACGACGTCACTTTCCAACGTTTGTGGATGGAATATCAATCCCGTGCTTTGCAAACTCTTTATGATTCATCTCCAGTAGGAGTTGAGAAGCCAACTCCAATCATTTGGGATAGTAAGCTTACATCCCTTCGTGACTCTGAAGTTGTCCTTGACCCAGAGACTTACGTCATTCAAATCAAGAGCCCTGCCAGAGAGCCACTCCTTGCTAAGGTCATCAACCGTGGTTACAAGCTTATTTTCTCCAATGCTGATGCTTGGTCTCTTGACTGTGGCTTTAATAGCGGACTTTTGCCACCAATCGGATTGGGACCACCAAGCCAGAACAATGTTCTTCCACCATGCGGCGGAGACTACAAAACTTGGAAGACTATTTATGATAATGACCCAATGAACATTGCAGCCACTCATCACAACAATGAAACTGCTGCTTATGCCCAGGTATGNTTATGATAATGACCCAATGAACATTGCAGCCACTCATCACAACAATGAAACTGCTGCTTATGCCCAGGTATGTGCTTTTAAAACATTAACGTAGTTTGATTTTGGCTAATTTTAGTTTTTTATAATTTATGACCATAAATCTTGCCTTGAATTTAGGTTCTCGGAGGAGCTGGAACAATGTGGTCTACTGAAACTGATGAAATGACTTTGGAACCCAAGTTGTGGCCAAGAGGAGCAGCTTTAGCTGAGCGTTTGTGGTCAAACCCTACCCAATCCTGGCGTGAAGCTGCACCCAGACTTGATGCTCATCGTGATCGTCTTCTCCAACGTGGAATTAGAGCTGAAGCTATCAGACCTGAATGGTGCTTCCATAACAGAGTTGAATGCGAGCTTTTATTGTAATTAATTTAAAAAATATCATCATTGATAATCATCCAACCACTTTCATGCATAAAAATTAACTGTCAAAAATATATTCGAATATGATTGATAGCTTATGAAAGGAAATGAAAATATGACCTTACAATTCACAACTTTTCTATTAATGATAATTCTTTCTAGTTTCCTTTACGTTAATGAAGATAAATGCATATTATGTTGCTGATATTATGATTCTTACAATTCTTAGATAATTAACCACAACTTGAGAGGGGTATTTGTATATTTTAAGCTTTTTACTATAAGTATTTACGATAATAAAAACACAATACAAAATTTGTTCGAGCCATCATCATCAAAAAGTTATTTATTTTTCATTTCATACAACATAATAATTACATAATCTTCGTAATATATAAGTACTAACCTTTTTCATACATCAGGAATGTGGTTCAAAGAATTCAAAACCAAACCAAAAATACATTTAAGTGTTTAGTATTATATTATTTTACAACAATGTTTTCATATGAATAACGTAACCGATGAGGTTCTAACCGAGTTACGATTATTGCTATTATTGGAAACGATCACATTATTTGCCGAAAATAGCCCCCCTGCTTTAGGCGCATCAAAACATCTAGCTTAACAGAAAATAGCAGGGAAATCTCAGGTGACATCCTTCTTCTATATATACCAACAACTTAACTATGATTGTTTGGAAATAATATTGAACCAGTAAGAATTACACTATTCTCATTATAGTTAGTAACATTGCTGATACATTTCACTTAACCTACCCAATTGCACAACAACGTACAGAAAAGTACTAAAACCTCATTTTTATTTTTTCTGGGAAAGTGAATAATGAAAAGAATTGAAAGGTTATTTACAGAAAAAACCAACGTAGAATAATTAACTTGGTGGACGGCTTTTCAAATTACAATGAAGCAAATTAACTATTTTAAGTTCTTCGGCTCGTAGATATTTGATAGCGATTTCTACAAGGCGTTGTTGTACTGTTAGTGTGTTGAAACTATGAACAACTCAAAACAAAAACTAACACGACCACAAGCATTATGGAACTGATTTAGGCTTAAGGCCAGCAAAGATACCTTACTCTTTGATAGTTAACCAGTAGTAATCTCATACACCAAATTAATACAAATCAATCTCACTCCATTTCTATTGACTAATCAAATTGGAATTACAAAACAGTCTACTACAATGTCTTACTGTTAATGTAACATTAATATTAGAATAATTGTACGTTAACACTTACCAGGGAAGATTTCCATTTAATTTTAATTTCATGTATCTTGCTTATAAAAATAATTGCTCTGCACGGCAAAATATTAAGAAGTATAGATAGAAGCAAGATTAACACGAATTATGAATGAACTTCGATACAACAACATAGTACATATTCTGCTTTGTAAAGACAATAGCAATAAGTGAAACCAGCAGAATATCAACATATGACAATTATTGAACTATTACAACTTAATTAAATTACAAATGAAATGGAACGTAAAGTAATACAACTGGTTGTATTAAATATAATCTAATTAATTCTATCAATTTATACTTTATTGATGATGGCCCATCCAGAACTTCATTTCTGACTTTGCCCCTTCCTACCCCTACCACCATGATGACTGCCACTGCCACGCGAATGATGATGATGTTTAAGACGAGAATCTTGTGACTGCTGCTGTTGAGGTGGAGCCATTTGAATCTGATAACCTCTTCCCATTGCCATTTGTAAAGCAACAGATGCAGCATTGCTTACAGCAGAAGAAGAGGCTGCTCCAGCTCCTCTTTGAATAGCTTCAGCCAGTTCCGCAGCTTTCTGCTTGATTTCATCAGATGCTTTCTGAGCCTTCAACAATTCTATTTCTTCTTGTCTTTTTCGAATCTCTGCATCGTATATGGCACTGCCTGCATTTGTTCCTGAACCTGACGGTTGCTGATTGCTCATACTTGGCAGTCCATACAACACCTGCTGTGGTGGTGGGGGAGGGGGCATCATTAAATGAGGTCTATTGATAGGATCTGGAAAACTCAGGTGATTTGGCAATGGATTTGGAGTGTAAGGTGGTGGAGTTGGTGTAGAATATTGACTTGAACCATGATGATTATGTCCTCGGTTTGCACTTCTGAAATGACCTCCTCCTCGGTGATGTCTGGAAGAGAAATGATTGCTTCTTCCATCCCCTCTAGAACTTGGTCTATGTGAAGACAATTCATCTTTCGGTTTTCCAGAAGAAGGTGGCTGCTTTCTAGAACTTGCCTGAAATGACTGATGTCGACTGGTTTCTTTTTCCTTTCCATTTTCAACAAGTTTCTTCTTGCTTTCTTCCTTTTCCTTACTTCCAGAGCTAGCTTGATCGTCTTTGATTTTGCTAGCTGAATTCTTTTGATCTTGTTCTTTACGGGCTGCTTCGTTTTTGTTCTTGTTGGCTTTAGACACGGACTTTGAACTCGGTGAAATCATCTTTGAGCTTGCTGAATTTAGGACGCACATCCGGATCCTCCTTGAAAATGCTTTCCATAACTTTGACAATGTGCTCTGGACATCCTTTAGGGCGATGAATCGTAAGAGGAGACTTTCCTCTCTTCAGAAACTCTTGCACTTGCTGAAAACGTATTGACAATTCAATGACATATGACACTTTAAATTGTTTCATCATCAATTTACAAAATAAATAACTATAAAGCAATTTATCCTTTCTTAAACATACCACATTGGAATAATGGATTCCATAAGGGGTTGCACCTTTGGTCCACATTTCCCAAAGAACGACACCGAAACTCCAAACATCCGAAGAGTATGTAAAGCCAGTGTTTGAATCATCATCCATAATAAGTTCTTTGGGAACCCAGCGAATTGGAACAACTTTTCCTGTCTTTGGGAGCTATGAATAAGATAAACAAATGTACATCAGAATGCTGTACTCGAGAAGGGTTATCATCAATAATACCAATTTTTAAAGTACTTACCGTAAAGTAATTTGGTCCGGAACCTTTTGCAAGTTGGAAAATTCCATAATCACCGACCTTTGCATTAAAGTGCGTTTTTTGTTTGCTCAACGCTTTCTGGATAAGAACGTTTCTTGCAGCCAGATTTCCATGAATTACATTCTTGCTATGTAGGTATTCGCAGCCATGAATAATATCCAATGCTAACTTGCCTAGCATAGCCTTAACATAAAGAAAAAATTAAAATCAGTTAATCAAGTCTCCCAATTGTATCTCGCTTTCGTTTAAACTACAGAACATTATACAGAACAAGTAATAATAACATTTATCTTGTCGTTAGAACAGCTATTTACGTAATCCTGTGGATTATCCTTTTTGGATAGATACAGCAATAAATTCCCCTCAGAAAAGTAGTCGAGCAAAACTTGCGGACAGTCGCCACACGATCCTGCAAAATATGAAAAGAAAGAAACGTTAGCCGACACAATTAATTAAAACTTTTAAAACTTATGAGAACTCGATTTTGGTGCAAAAAGTTGTTATAATATATGAACTTACCTGACAAATGATGGGTGGCCATTATCCCCTTGATAATTACTAGATTCCTGTGCTTTAATCCCAACAGCGGAGCAATCTGAGATCTAGCGGATTCAACGCCCAACGGTGCATGAAAAATCTTAATTGCCACTTGCCTTCCTTGAAGATTTCCTAAAGAATTAATAATTAAAATGTAATAGCATTCATCCACTTCAAAACGGAGTCGCTTTAACATTGTACAGAGAGCGTTTAAAGTTAAGAAAAACATTCGATATATTTTAAGATTAAAAATACCTTCCAAAACTTTTCCAAAGCCCCCTTCCCCAATTAACTGAGGATTTAAAAGATCAGCAGAACTGAACACCTTCAAAGTCTTGCTCCTCTTGGGAACAGTAGCACTATTTCCGCTGCTGCTACCAACAGATGTCGTAATCGCAGAGCTTGTCTCCTCCGTTTCAGTGGATGTGACCGAAGAGATTTCTTCTCTAACATCGTCCTCGTCATCATCAATCAAGCCTCCAGCCTCCAACCGAACGCCTTGTTCCTCCAAGCCATATCCTTGAGTCGCTTGAATCATAAGGATTGACCAATCCTGAACAGTCCCTTGCTCATTACCATTCGAATTCTCAGAACGAGCGTGAAGGGGCACCAGTGCCCGGGACTCTGACTTTGTAGCTGGTGACTCCGACTGTGATGCTTGTTGATTACCCATTTTACTACGAATTCGATTAACTGATTTTTCAGAATTTCTGGAACTCCAAATTAAAAAAAAACTTTTAGACTTAAATTTTAAATGCCTATTTAACTAAAGAAAATGGCTCCTACACATTTAAAACTTTAATTTTGACGGGCGGCAGAAAAGCAGAAATAACAAGTTGAAACACGAATCTGTGACCCCTCCGTCGGCCAAAAAACTTTTCCAAAATGAAAAAGCAGAATAAACAAACTTTTTTTACAGTTTGAATTTGTTGCCTGGTAAATTAACAATTAATTAATCCAGAGCCAAACCACGAATCTTCTCTGAACACCTGTTTATCGTTTATCCCACTCGTCATGATTCATTTTTCAGAGAATTTCTTACTTACCTCCAACTTCTCGTTCTAACTACTGCATCGCTGCCGTTAGATTTCTGCTTATTTTTAATTTTAGAGATAAATCTGAGCATTTCTTCTTTTATTTAAAAAGTTTTCTAAATAACCTCAACTTTTAAAATATTTCCACTTCACTTACATTTAATCTCACGAGCAACTACAAAGGGCGAACTTGGGTTGAGAGGATTCCCGGATTCACAAAGACAAAATGGAAGAGCCGCCGAGAGCTGCGATGGAAAGGGCGGCGAGCTATGAGCGGACTTTGCGGGCTTTGTCTATTGTCACGTCGCCCTCGCCTCGTGTCTGTAAAATTTGCAATTCGCAAAAAGTAAAAAATGCTTTTATGTACCTGAAGAAATAAAATTAATCAAGAATAGGCGTAGAACATAGTCAACATTTTAAAAAGCCAAAAGCTTCTCCACACTTTCACTTGAGTCTAAAATGAGTAGAATTAAGAAAAACTGCAAAACGGGACTTTCTGTCAATTAATTTTAACTGTATCTGGTTTACTAAAATAATTAATTCACAATGAAGTAGATTAACCCCAAGGGTTAAGGGCTGGCTTCGTGGGACTAACTGGGTAGAGTTTTTTTGTAATAATACACAAGATACAAAGATGATTAAATAATGCAGAATGATTAAAACTTACATTACACACTATTATGTATTACTTTTCAAAGCATGAAGTTTACAAACTTACCAAATTAATCCTGAAAAGTCAATATTGCCTTTAATTATGCTCTGAACAGGAATCAACGCCCACTTGTTACAATAGATCCATTTGTAAATGTAGTATTAACTGCAAATCATATTTTGATAATGATTAGTCACTCGGAGGACTCATTATAGTCAATTGTTTATTTTTAATTGCTTTATATTTGTTTTGACAATTGATTGATTACTCACCAAATTCTGTGAACTAATTCGAATTCGGAATACCTATAAGTTTTAATCCATAAACGTTATAAGTCATAAGGAAACTTATGTAAGTAGGTCATGTAATATGTAAAGAGGAGAAGCTTTCTCTAAAACTATAGATTTTCTTCTAGGTATGTTTTATTTTTTAAAATGTTCATAAAAAGTATAACTTATTATTAAGATCATGCTCCAGGTGCATGATCACTTGAAATAAATTCAGCTCCAGGCTCCAAGTTTTATAGGGATCGGTTATTTGCGTGTTAAAATTCCAAATATGAATAAATTTCAATTTTCAACCGATCGATTGAATCGATCGGTTTCTCCACTTTTACTTACATTAATTACAGCCACTACTATCCACACGCAAATGTAATTCTACTCCCTAAATTCACATTTTGGCCTTGCAAATGTTTCTTTATCTTTACTCTAAACCTTTTTTAACTTACATCAGCAACTTTTTATAAACCTTTGTTTAGTAGCAATTCCAGAGATAATAGTTATATTTCACAAGAGAGGCGAAAGGAAGGTCAATACTTCCGTCATTTGATCTTGGAGAAGAATGAAGCTCACTGAAAACAACTACATCTTCACATAGAATTTAAGTTTATTAACTTGCAAGAAATGTTGTCACCACAAAGTAGGAAATGAATAGACACATACATAATATTAGTATTATATGTCTATTAGGAAAGGTTATTGCACGAAAAAAAACTTTTGTTTTAATTTTAATGCAAACATCGCTATTCAACGAATTATTATTATACAATGAGTTACTGATTTTATTTTAATAGTCAAAAATTAAATGTTTTATGGCTCATGGGTTGATTAACTTTTAGCCTACATTTATTTTCTTGAATTGTCATCATTATTATTGATTGCACACATAATCAAATGACAGTACTTCATTTTGTACAAAACAAAACCCAATGAAATCTCTGGTCCAGAGGAACATGTATAAAACAATGTAAGTAATTTGCAGATATATGAGATGATCTAATATTGTGCAAAAACGTGAGCAAACGTTTCATGGCTTATCTCCTACATACTGTATTATTTTAGCAAATGAAAAAAGTAAGCAACATTTTAAAATAGTGCAAAGCTC
>JAANSO010004417.1:0-10125 GCA_036507315.1 Lepidocyrtus fimetarius | reverse complement strand
TTAAATAGAGATTACCTGCGTTCCATATTGACAATGTGAATTCCAGAAATAGAAGAATTATGGAATTAGTAAATCAGCAGACAAATTACTGAGAATAACTTCGAGAATGACGTATGCTGCAGGAATTAGAAGATTTAAATTTAAAATATGCCTTAATTAGTAAGTTTATTTAATATTAGCTATGTAATTAGTACTTACCCTTTCTAACCATTGCAAAATGGAGCGGCTTTTTATTCCATTCTCCATTGTTCCAATGGCGTGATTAGTTTAGATCAATCAAGAGGAGAGTAAATAGCTTCATTAGAGACTTTGGCACCTTAAAATTATTTTAATTATTGGTTAATTATGAAAAACATTGCTTTTTTAAATTGTTTATTTACTTACTTTAAAATTCAGAAAAACCAGGCCGATTTCAAAAGGAATATTCAATTTTTGAAGGCAAATGCTCTGTTTTTCCAACGGCTACGGCTTCCAATGTTGTATTTTAGTTTTAGTCATTCCTACAATGTGCAATTAAAAACAGTAAAAATACTAGTCGGTTTGTTTATTACTAATAAAATATTTTTCACTTACATTTTTTATAAAACAAGCTTTTTTATTCCTAGTTTTATTTTGTATCGGTTTTTATTAAAAATGAACATGTTCACCAACAAAAGTTGCGATTCTATTAAATCCAAAATGGAGAACACTCTGAAAACGCCCGTTATCTGGCTTACTTTAGTTATCAAGTGTATTTGTAATACAACATCACATCATTCTTATCATGACCTGTTTTTTATGACAGGCATGAGTTTAGCCAAGGGAAAAATGCAAACCTTGTAACAAATATTGCATTTGCTCGATAAGTGAAAAGATTATTGGGGTATTGTAAAAGAGATAAGCACTTCACCTGCGTAGTGTATTATCGCAGGCTTTTTCATTCTGAACATCAAATGAAATGGAGATGAACAAAGGCTTTAAAAATTCAGAAGGCATCAAATGCTTGTATTTTCCCTTTCCCTTTTCTTTTACCTTTTTATAAGTTGCAGTTTATTCTGTTGAGTGAGATGCAGCTTCTCCATGTAAAAAATTGCATATGAACACCAGCAATGCTTTTCTGCTTTGGGGGAAAACAAAGGACAACAAAGCCATGCTGAAACCGTGTGGTCCGTATGATGATGATGATGATGAAAGCTTTCTTTGCTTTTCATGCATTTTTCTTAAATCTGATGCAATGAGCAATGCCAATGAATTTATGAGATTGTAAATGTAATTCCAACTCCGACAATAAATATTTTCAACGAGATAATGAATTTTAAATACAATGAGGGAATTTATTGCGAAAAATTAAAAAATTGCGCTACATTTAACAGCTTTCTAATTATTCTCACTTTTATCGAGAATTATCTGAGTTTGCCACAATAATTTGATTGTTTTGAACTTGCATCAGTATAAATAATTAACAATTAAATAACGAGCATTACATTTACTCACTATTATTACAATAAATCTATAAGGTATTAATTTTTGCAAAAATTTGGCGCTGGGCGGAGCCGTAAATTACTATGGACAATGAAAACTATTGCGAAGTACATAATTTTCTGTACTTTACGAATTACATTAGCTTTTACCTCCTCCGTCATTTAACCCAACTTATTTAACTGTAGAAAATGATTTTAATTTACTAAAATTTTACCAATCTTTAACGTACATTGTTAAAATTAGCAAGTATGCTTCTGCACAGAACTGCAGAAATGCCACAAATCGACAAGTCCATAATATTCTGGCGCCCATCTTCCTTTTAAAACATACAAAAGATTCAATTTTATAATTAGATTGGTTAATAAATAGAAATACAGAATTGACAGTACATTTGTCTGCAAAAAGTTGCCGATACTAAATTATCTCCAACCTTTTTCATAAAGAGGAACAAAGTCAAATGCTATTTCATACACGTTCTTAATTAAACTGTATTAAATTCTATAAAACTAGAAAACTAATTCGAATTTCGAATACATTTTGCTCGCATTTTTCACTTAACTCATTTACAAAACTAAAACGCTCCCAAGTTTAATTGCACTTTATAGCTCACAGAATAACTCAAGTTTAACTACGTTTTAAACATTTCTAGAATTATTGCAATCAGCTTTTCTGCTCATAAAGTTTTAAACTTTTATAGATTTCCAATCGGTTTAAAACTATTTTTGCCATGCTTGCCAGATTCAATTCTGACATTTAAATAGAAACATGGAAAATAAGCGACTAGTAAGAATTTATTAGTCAAGCGTAGTGAAGTGCTAGTGAAAGTGTTTTTTGGAAAGATATAAACATTCACTACGCTGTGGGCACATACGGGTCATGCCTTTCCTAGCCGACTTCTCAAAAGTAAGAAAATCTTGGTTTGCCCCTTGTGCAGTTTTCCTTAAACAAACTTTCAAGGTTTCGTTTAATTCATTTTCTAAAACGTATTTTAAAACTAATTCAACTTACATTGTTAAAATTTGTTATTGGTAAATAAAAAAAACTCTGTTTTGGAAACTTATTCCCGGAGGGGAATTTCAAAACAAAGCTATTCCAGACTTTCCCATGCCTATCTCTCTAGCAAAAGCAAAGCTGAATCACAATTGCAATATTTCCTATAAAAAATTCAAGGCTATTTTAATATACATTTTCAGAAATTTCCTTTGGCATTTCCTTTACCTAACAAAACTGCTTATTTCTTTTCCTCGTCAATTATTCAGTTGTTAAATACTTGGACTGCATGGACCCATTTTGAAGCGCCAAGCTGGACTAAATTCGTACTGGTCTTTTCTCACTTGTATTTAAAATTTACACAAATTCATTTTAGAGATTACACCTAATCAATGAGGAGTACCTTTCCTCATTAACTATTAAAACTCAAGCGGTTTAAACATCCATAAAAATAAACCCTACCTTTTTAAAAATTTGTAATGGGCGTTAATTTACGACATTTGCATTTTCATTATAATATTTACCAGCCAATTTCGCAGTTTGATTTTATATTAAAAACATGCGGCTTTTAAACCCCGCAATTTAATTATGTTCTTTCCTTTCCTACATCCTTCATCACTTTTTTATCGAATGTTTCTTTCTTTAAATAGTTTCATTTTGTCAAAAGTTGAATTAGTTCGACATAAATTGCGTAAGCGTTGTTCTCAGTATTTACCGATATTCTTCAATTATTACACTCCGTTTAAAAAATTAAAATGTAATTTTTAACGTCGTCGAAGATAATTTATAAATAATTAAACCAAATACATGTTCTTTATTTAAGTTTGCTAATTAACCCTCTTTCCTAGTTTTTATGAAGTGTTCAACCATTTAAAATTCTTTACTACCTACCTTATCAGCGATCAACTCAAAGGTTTAATTTTAATACCTTTTCTTATTTTAACTCTTAAAATTAACTACTTAATTAAACTAATCTTATCTTGCACAAAGTCCTGAAGTTGAAGGTCCAAAAGCTTCTTCCTGGGTTCCATTTTTGAATCCTTGTGTGAAAGTTGCTGATCTTCAATCAGAAATCTTGAAATGAAGCTTGTTCCAGTGTCCATATTTGTATTTTAAAAGAATCTTTTTTGACCTGACGATTGTCCCTTCCAATTTTCATGCTCTATAAGAAAAAAGTTTTATTAAGTCTATTCCATTTAAATACTTAAACAAAAAAGGTTTGAATTTAGCTTTTTAATTACCTTTCATTGCAATTACTCCGAGCGGGTTTCATCCGTTTTATATACAGGATAGATTTTATTATGGAACTCGCTCATTCTAGTCTGTGCGGAACCTATTAAACAGAATTAATCTTTTTAAACTTTAATTATGGGCTTGCTTGTTGGAAAGGTTTCAAACAAGTAAACTTACAATTAAAAAGTCAGAAATAACTTTAGTCCTCCAGGAAAAGAACACAAATCCGTTTTAATTATAGTGCAGGTTGATCGCAGGAAGTAATTGCTTAACTTCGACTATATAAAAACAAATCACCTTTTTAATTTTCAGTCAGCGATGGATTTTTAGTTTAATTAAGTCAATTCCATTTAAATGTGTAAACAGAAAAGGTTTGAATTCAGTTTTTAATTACCTTTCACTTTAATCATTCCGAGCGGATTTAAACATACGTTTTATGTACAGGATGGATTTTATGGGGGAGCTCGTCCATTAAAGTCTGTCTGGATACCTACAAAACAGAATTCATGTTTTTAAACTATAATTATCCGGGTTTGCTCGTTGTAAAAGTTCAAACAAGTAAACTTACAATTAAAAAGGCAGAAATAACTTTAGTCCTCCAGGAAAAGAAAACAAATCCGTTTTAATTATACACCACAGCAGGCTGATCGCAAAAAATAATTGCTTCACCACTCCGCTTGTATAAAAACAAATTTTTTAGCTTTTAATCAAGTAACGTTTGATTTTTATTTACATTACACGTCACTTAAACAATTTTTGAAACATTTTATAAAAACTAAGTTACCCATTAGCTTTCTAGGTAGCTTACTTCCATCTTTTTCTCTTGTTTTTCTCTAGTCCGGTCAACCACCGTAAAAGAGGCACATTTAACTAACTTGCAGATTAATTAAACACCTCTTTAAAATACTTACTTTTTGTTTAATTGTTTATTAAAATATTATTGACGACTTTAAAATTACACAAAAACAATTGTGATGCTTAGATTCCACTGCACAGTGCTACGCAGTTAAAAATATTTAAAACAAAACAAAAAATTAATTTATTTAACGAGGGAAAAATTTGTGGCGGAGAGCAGCAACAGCGAAAAAAGAACTGCATCAGCCGGCGTGACCAAGGCTTGCTTTTTCCCATCTATGCAATGTTTTCTTTAATCTCCCCTCATCCTTTCACCCCTCTCTTACACCAACCAATCCATTTCGTGAATTAGAGAAGCCATCATTCTTTTTCACCCCCTTCACTCTGCATATGCTAAAAGCAATGTATTGCAATGGATTTGCTCTACAGTCTGCATGCTGCAGTCTGTTCTGTTGAGTGAGATGCAGCTTCTCTGTAAAAGATTGCATATGAACACCAACATTGCTTTTTTGCTTTGAGGGCAAACAAAGGACAACAAAGCCATGCTTAAACCGCGTGGTCTGGATGGTGATGATGATGATGATGAAAGCTTTCTTTCCTTTCCATGCATTTTTCTTAAATCTGATGCAACGAGGAATGCCAACGGATTTATTAGAATTAGATGTAATTTCAACTGCGACAATAAATATTTTCAACGAGACAATGAATCTTAAATACAATGAGGAAATTTATTGTGAAAGATTAAAAAATTGCGCTACATTTAACAACTTTCTAATTATTCTTACTTTTACGCATGTTCCAAAATTATCCATCATCTTTATATTGATAATCATCTTTTGATAATTACTGCAAATAAAATTTTATTAATTAAGTAAAATTATAAAAATGCCACACCGATTTTACTAGAGTCTAGCAAGACTTTAGAATTCTCAATTCAGGTTATTATTCAACAATTACAATCGCTGCAATGGAAGACGAAATATCTGAGTTTGCCAAAATAAATTGTTTGCTTTGCGATTGCATCAATATAAATAATTAACAATTAACTAAAGAGCATTACATTTACCCACTATTATTAAAATAAATCATCAAGGTATTAACTTTTTGCAAAAATTTGGCAGTGGGCAGAAAGGTGGATTACTTTTGAAAATATTTCAGATTACATTATTTCTGTACTTTACGAATTACATTAGCTTTTACCTCCTCCGTTATCTAACCCTATTTAACTGTAGAAAATGATTCTAATTTACTGAAATTTTGCCAGGTTTTAACGCACATTGTTAAAATTTGTAAGCATCTGCGCAGTACTGCAGAAATGACACAAATCCAGCAAGTCCACAATATTTTGGCGCCCAATTTCCCTTTAAAACTTACAAAAGTTTTTACAATTAGATTAGTTAATAAATAGAAATACAAAATTGTCAGTACATTTGTCTGCGAAAGGTTACGGTTACTAAATTATCTACAACAACATTTTCATAAAGAGGGACAAAGTCAATTGCTGTTTTTAACAGTTTACTAATTAAACTCCGGTATTAAATTCTATAAAAATACAAAACTAATTCGATCACATTTTGTTCTTTACTTAGCTCATTTGCAAAACTAAAACGCCCTCAAGTCTGCTTACACCTTATAGCTCAGAATGACTCGAGTTTAACTACATTTTAAACATTTCTCGAATTTTTGCAATTAATTAACTTTTAAATTATAGATTTCCGTGTAAAACTATTTTTGCTATGCTTACCAAATTCAGTTCTGACGTCTACATAAAAAGGAATGTAATTGATTAGCTCAAAAGAAAATTAGGGATGGAAGGTTCGGTAATTAAGGAAAGGGCTAGCGGGTAACGACTCACGAATTCTACAATTTTAATTTAAAATCTTGGTTTTCCCCTTGTGCGGTTTTTTAAAAGCATCAAGGGGTTCATCTGGTAATTTTTTAAAACGTATTTTGAAACTAATTTAACCTACATTTTTAAAATTAGTTCATTAAACTAGAATCATTTCATTTGTTTTTGATTCAGATTGTTGCATTTTAACTAGTACATTGTATCATTTGCCTACTGAAACTAAGCAGATCTGTCAATCCCGATAGTTATGTGTACCGCTTTCTACAAAAGACTTTAAAAAGTGTTTAATTTATAAAATATCAAGTTCTAGAAAAATTAAGCTAAGTTTATGAAATATTTTAAAGTGGAATAATATTTTGATATAAATTAATCTATAAAAGCTGTTTTAGCATACATTAGCAGAACTAGCAAGCCGTTCTTAATAAATAACTTTCACTTCATCAACCTAGATTTCAGTTTGACAATGTTTTTAAATGATACAATAAACAAAGTTGAAACCCTACTTGAACCCAAACTTTTCACGTCCTAAATTTAAACATTTTTTTAAAAAGTACATAGCTGCATACATCCTTTAGATCTTCAGAGAATGACTATAACAACGAAGTCTTTTAACTTATTTAACTTTTAAACTAATTTAAAGTACATTTTAAAAACTAGTTATTTACTTGGACACCTGCTTTAGTTTATTGAAGATTGCCTTTTCGGATCCATCTTGATTAATTCATGACCATGGTCATAAGGACTAGGAATCACTTGCAGTAATTTTGCATGTTTCTTACTTCTGCTTCCAACCACGTGGTCGAATGTTTCCTGTTTGCATTTATCCTGTAAAGTAGGTAAAAAATTAAATGAACTTATCAGATAAGCAAGATTTCAAAATATTTAATTAATCAAGTCTTTTTAATGCTTACCTGATCTGCTTCAGTCAATCTTAAGCCATTTCGAAAATTTTCACTTCAAGTCCAAACCCACGCGGAAATGCTATCCAATCCCTAAAATACAATTGATATTAATTAAAACTTTTAATGTTAATTAAATAAGTTAAAAAATTCTGCACTTTCTTAATGAAAAATTAATAAAATTATAATTACCGGCACTGGAGTTGTACTGATGTACAACTGTGTAAAAAGTCTCGGAACTTGTTAACTTGGCAGAACAGTTGAATTTTTACGATTTATTTTGAAGTTACAACTTAAATTAACTTCCTCAATTTACTTTTCTTCCTCTCAATATATTCTTATCAATTAACTGTTAATCATAGTCAAAGATTGCTGTTGGAAAATAATTTTCAAAAATATTGAAGTTTAACCTGAGATATTTAGAAGAAAAATAGTTGCGACATTAAACAACCACAGCCAAAAACAAACTGGAGCATTTTTCTCTACCCAAGCCAAGCTAAAATGTTCTTAAAATTTTATTTTAGCTTTTTAACCCTTGCATTTACGTACCGGTCAATATTTTTCTATATTTAATTCTTTAATCCTCCAACTAAAATTCAAGCTAAGGTTTTACCCAAATCCTACATTAGCTTATGAATACGAATGTATATCTATCTGAATTCATATTGCATTCAAGACCATGTGCTCAGCCTTTTTCTAATCTAGATGCTACCTAAAATCATAGCAAACCAAAAAAGGATTTTACTCCGATGCGGTATGTACTCTTGAATGTATTGCTATGAAAAGTTGAAGGATTGCAGTGAATACGAGGTACGTGATGTAAAATGTGATGCTTTTTGGGTAAAACAAAGACAAAAACCTTTTCATAGAAAGCCAACATGTGAATTTCACGTGGGGATTATGTTGATGAAAGTTTGCTCTGGCTTGGCGTGTTCATGATTTTTCCATTTTTGGTTAATGCATTCTTAAATATGAAAACGTTTTTGTATTTTCAACGGCTAAAAGTTTATTTTTAGTTATCAGTAGAAAAAAGAAAGAAAAGATTCATATCTATTGCCAAAAAGGCTCAATAATCTTAAAAATATTTTAACTGATGCTTTCCAAGTAATAAATATATTGCAAAATGTCAATGCTTTCATCAAACAATTTTAATACGTCATAATATTTATTTGCGAAATTAACTACTGATGCAAATTATCACATTTTATTGGAAAGTTAAATGAGATATCGCTTCATAAAAATTAATTACAAATATTTCAAATAAATAATCTTCCAGCTTTTTTCTATGTAGGTCATAACAATCAACTTCTATTCTTAATTTTCTCTATTCATGTTTATAGAAAACATTTTTTAATGTATCCTGAGTATCCAGAAAAACTCAATCTTTGTTTAAATACAGCAAACTTACAAGCATAAATTTCTCACTTTTAATACATTTTTCCATCTCCAATTGCAAGAATAAAAACATTGAAAATACTGCAGTACATTTACCAACATTTTCTACATTTACACTATTATTTTTGAATTTTTTATAGCTTGTTTTATTGAAACAAAAAATATAAAATCAGTATTGCAAATAATGATCTTTCCGAAGCAAAGAGATAGTTTCTTTAGTTGCCTTTTATTTTCATAAAGAACACATAAAGATTTTTACTTTTTTGTTGCAGCGCAAATTTTTCTTTTATTGATAAGTTAGTAAATGAGTCAGTACATTTGACTCATCTGCAAAAATCATCATATTTAACTATTGTACAAATTCAATAAAGCCTTAAACTTTCAAAACTTTGACCACATAAGACCTAGTAGTGATTAAAATTAGTCATATATTCTGCTTCGTCAAATATAAGGACGTAAAGTCTTTCAAAGCCTGAACAATTGACAGGGAAGATTCAAACTTTAAAAAACATTTTTGACTCTTGTATAATTCAACTTGATAATCAACGTTTTTTACATTAAAACCTTGATTTAATTATAAAACTTGTAAAATTAAAGTTTACAGTTACCACTTATCGTTTTGAAAGCTCATGTGAGCATTGGCCTTATAAGAAATGGTTGACAATCTACTTTGTGAATCGTCCCATTTTAAGAATATCAGCTTATAAAAGTCAGCTTTGGATTTAGAAATCAAATACCCTATATTAGTTAATAGAGGTCTTTCATGATTCGCGATAAAACTAAAATGAAAGTTATTCATTGTCGCGTATGCATATGCATAAGAGTAACTCATAAATTATAACTTGTGAAAGTACATTTAAGCTTTCACTCTATCAACTACCAAGAAACATTTTAATTTTATGTAAAACTAAAGATGATTATTATCCACTTGGCTTACTACAAAAATTTACTACAGTATTAAATTTCTTATTGGCAGCACATTTGCCGATGATGATAAAAATTTAAATATCGCTATTTAATTATTTAAAACTATGTGAATTCTTCTAAAAAACTAGATTTGTTTTGTTATAAAACTGATAAGAATATGTTAAAGTAATTAAAACATAGCTTGAATGCATTGTAGCAAAAAATCAATACAGATGATCCGCGTTGAAGATTGCGAAAATCGTTTTGGACCTATTTCATTTATAAAGCGAGCTTTATATTTAATTATTTCGTCAACTAATGTTTTAGCAGCAGCTAACCAACCTAAGTTATCATGTTAAATCTTAAAATTGTTGCAATATATGCGCAGTACTTTTGCTCATATACAAAGTTCCCGGAACTAACTTTTTTTAAATTAATAACCTTGCAACTGGGGAATGGTGACCCCCCTTAAAACTAACTACATTTTATGCGCTAATGGATAACTTCTTCAGTGTCCTAGAAAAAGTCAACGTAACA
>JAANSO010004416.1:0-10127 GCA_036507315.1 Lepidocyrtus fimetarius | reverse complement strand
CACTGGCACTGCTACTTCCTCCACTTGAATTGGAATGCTTTTTGCTCCCTTTAGTCCTAGAGCTTTTGGATCGACTAGATGAAGATTTCAAAGATGAGCCGCTACTACTATTACTATTTTTACTTGCTTTCTTTCCAACTTTTTTAGCCTCCGTTCCAGGAAATTCTTGAAGTACACAAGCAAATCCTACCAGGGCCGCAAAAAGCAGCCATTTCCAGCTCTTTTTCAGTCTCATGCTGACTGAAAAAGTATTATTTTAAGGAGGTTGTTTTTTGCAATTTTTTTTATTTTTCTTCACATTTCAAAATTTTATTTTACTGGATGCAACTGTTCACGTTCATGATCTACTACTTATCAATAAGCAAGCACCTTCATAAAAGCGTCAACCTAACCTTCGACCTTCTCTGCATGACTATCCTCGTTTCATGCCTCGTCAGAACTGATATTCAGTCCTCAACCTACACCCTTTAAAATTGCATAAGCTAATGGATATAAACTGAATTTACGTTAATGATGCTTTAGGCACACGACAATACTACCCCCACGACGGGTTTTGTATTATAAAGGTCTGAAAAGTCATTCTATTAAGACAATGCAAAATATCATCCAATTTTATATTTAATTTCCCTTTGCACAGGTTGCTCCTGCTATTCATTTCCGAACAAATATCCGAGTTAATGTTACGATCATTATTCTTCTCTCCCCAGCATAACCATAATAATTGAAAAGGTACAGTATGTCTTGTTAACGTTTTGTAAATTAAATGTAATTGGTGCAGTGGAGTAATGAAGTCGCAGTGGCAGCTTCAATTATTCATCAATATTAACTCTTTTGTGAGAAAATTTTTATTTCGCTTGAAAGTAGCAGGCAATATGTAGGGACTACGAAGGCGGGGAAAAGACAGGAAGGTTACATCCGGAAATGCATTAGTAACGATGTGAAAAACCGGCTCGGTTTGAGCTATACTGGGTCGTCTTCATCGTCAGCCACTGGCTGGCTTCATTTTAAAGTCTGAAGAGGAAATAAAATACACGCAATAATATAATGAAGAAGGAGGTTAGTAATAGTAAAAAAATATTTTTTTAAAAATATGATTATTGAATGATTTAATTTTATTTTTTGCAAGCCAGGAAAGGGTAAAAACGTTTCAGAAAAGTCCCCGTCGGTTTGTGCTGAAGGTTTGTATTATCTAAAGTATCTGATTGAAGACGGGAATGAAGGTGACTTGATGGATTATATAGTTTGCAAGATTGATGCACGATATGATAAGCTCCAAGTGTCTAATATAAACGGATTGTGTCGTTCACGCAGTTGACAGGTAGTGCTGATTATTATATAAAAATAAGATGGTCTAGTGAATGGATAGTAGCTATCATGCAAAATGTGGCATTGCCTGTGTAACAGCTAATCAGAGTTCGGATGGACGTAATGATAATCAAATATGATTTCATTATCCTTTCATTTCGTTCTCTTTTTTTCTAAATAGTAAAGGAAAAGTCGGCAAGTGGGATAATAAGATGAATGAAGGTTACAAGATTAAAGCTTATTTAAAAAATGTCGTCTCCTCTCGTGTTTATTGCTGACTTATGCTGGTAAATTATTAGATTGAGTTCCAAGTTTAGATGGCCTCATTTTTATAAAATATTGGTCATTCATATAAAAAGTGTATTTTTATGCAAATGTGCAACCGAAGCGTTGCATAAGTAATACTCGCAGAAGCAAGAGAGGGTTAATTGCAAGGTTTTAGCGCATGATGTGTCAAATATATTGTTGTTTTCACGTAATTTGAACTTCCGGAGAAGTTTGTCAAAAGTGTCGAGAGAAACATCATCTTCCAATAATCATATATGTTGTATAAAATGTTGGACATTTGAAAAGCTATTAAAGCCTATTCACAATTATCTATTTGCCATTTTTAATTAAGCCAGTTTTAAAAATTCAGGAAATGCTATTTTTCCCAAGAAAGCAAATGAGAAGCTTTTAGATTTAAATAAAAATGAAAATCATCATTTTGAAAGGAAATAAAAAAGGAAAATTAGTAGGAAAGAGTTCCCAGTTATTAAAAACTCTAATGTTTCTACACAATTAAACAACCTTGGTTGTAAACAAACCTCATTCTGGCTCTATTCTTTATTCCCTGAAAGATAAGGTGACATAAAGTTGAAGCTTATAAGAAGGGAAAATATTGGTTGTAATTGGATGGGAAGGCAAACTTTACATTTACACCTTTTTAAACGAGCCATATCATCCTCCTTCGAATCGCAAATGAAAATCGGGGTCTCTCTCAAGTGCTATAAACCTACTTTTGCTAGGAATACGTTTTCTGGGTGTGTGGATGTGACTATTTCCCTACAAACAAAAATGTTAAAGAAGTAAAAGCAAAAGAAGCTTCGAGTCAAATTGATCGCAAGGGAAAACGCATTTTTTGATTGAAGAAATGAAGATGCGGAAGAAGTGAGCTCAGCGTTTACTTTAACAAGGAGCAAACATTGATACAGCCCAGAAAAAGTATAAAAGCGCAGCAGCAGCGTGAGAAAAAGTGTAGTAGAAATGAGAGTAAAGTGTGACATCTTCTTCCACCACGTAACAATCTGCAACATACATAATAATGACATGATGATACTTATTTTCTTTTGGATGACCAACATTTTCTTTCGATTATCGTAAAGTTCCTTTTCCTAGTACTTTGTTTTTACACTTTTCTTTGTCCGCAGCTTAGTTATCGCATCCTATCACGATCCCCATCGTGAAAAAATGTAGTCGATTTTTATAATTTTTTGAAATTAGATAAGAACCAAAGAAAGAGGTTGATGACAATGTGATGATGGGGCAATTCGGTTTAAATGATTTAAAGCTCATACTCTGTTATGTTACAGAACGACAAAAATTGATCAGAAAAATGAGAACAACAAGTGTTTATTATCTTTGAAAAGGAAAAGATGGACATTAAAAGATTGAGGGTAATCAATAAATTGCATTTTGTTATTAATGCCAGTGAAAATCATAATATTTTCACACTTAAAAAGAACTAGTGGTACATCAATGCGTCCGATAATTTATTGATTAGTAACATATTTTCCTTTTTACCGGTCTGCACAAATACGAGCTGCTATTTCTGGATCACCGGAAATGACAAAGTTGTTGCCACTTTTAATAAATTGAGCTTAGCATTAAATATATGTTGTCGGCTGCTTATGTTTATCTCCACTTTCAAGAATTTAATCGTTGAAAATGATAACTCAACCTACTGCAACTGTTCGTATATTAATACCTATTCACAATCAGAACTTTTTAATGGGAGAGGGACATCCTTTACAAAACGACGGAGACGAGCTACTTTCGTTTAATAAGGAATTCATTAAAAAAGAAACAGAGCTTAATTTTTGTATAGAAATGGGCGGCTGGTATGATGGAGTTACCAATTACGGGTTTTGCTTTCCTCTTTAACATTGATAAGTAAATAAAAACAAATGAAAACAAAGAAAATCTTTAAATTACCACGTATTTAGGACACCGTTTGGGAAAATGGAATGTTTTCAAATCTTTTTAAAAAAAATGAGAAACAAAACTAACCTTGAAAACAAACGAACCTTTTTGTTTACTTCCGGTGCTAAAATTAATAACTTACAAACAGAGTTTAAAAAGTTCTAGACAAATTTTATGTCACAAATTCATGCTCAAATGGGGCTACGCCTAAGTATGTCCCAAAGCCCTATCCATTTGAATGTACATTAGATTTTCTCTATAATAAAGCTTATCCACATTCGTTAGTAAAAGCCTGCTAGTGTGAAAATCAAGTGTAAATATACAAACAAACATGATTTTAGCATATCTATAAAATGCACCCTTTCTCCAAAATGCAACTGCAGTTCCTTTTCAAAATATACAGCCACACACAGCTTTTCCCTGCCGCATCTCATCAATTCACTTTTAATGCTTTCAGTTCCTTCCTCAATTTAAAATTTTTATTTTTGAAACTTCTTTGTTTTTGCCTTAAAATGGGAAAGCTTTTCTTTGCCGCTGTGAGTTTCCTTGTGTTTTGCAGTGAATCCCATTCATTAAAGGATAGATCAATATTTATGAACACAAACAGTGCTCAATCCGAAGAAAGAAGCAATGTTCCGGTGACAGATTCATTAACAAATCAAAACGTGTTGAGAAATCCGAAGCGTAAGTTATGATTGTGTTCTTACACATAAAAAATTGATTTTATATTATAAAATAATGTACATCACATCCGGTAATTGAATTGTTTACAATGCGTTCCATTTTGTTTTGTCGTGAATTCATTATTTAAGAACAAGTTTCTTTATTTTATTGGTTAATTACAACAAGTCGTACGGTGACTTTGCATTACAGGAAATTACACCATTCTCTCTTCTCGCATGAAAAGACGATGGTAAAATGATGGATTTTTTATTCAATTTAAATAATTTAGTTTCATAAGTAGGTAACTTTGATTTTTTGCAAGGATTTACAATTATTGCAATTTGTAGCAAAAAAAATTTAAAAAATCATGAATAAGCCTAGGGGTAATAAATACCTATATAGTAAAACTAGACAATGAAAAAGGAAAAATTCATATTAAAAATGTTAATTTATTAAAACAGAAACGATGCTTTTTCAATCAAGCGTAATTGGCACCTTGCCATTCATCAAAGTGTAGCAACAGATATAGAGATCATCATGCATGGCATGGTTTATATTAAGATGAATGAGGTATTGTCCTTCATTCTTATTATTGGATGTGTGTTGCACAGTAGCAATTAATTTTTATGAGATAATGAATATTTTACAAGGAATGATTTGTTTTGAGTAATTTTTAAATTTATCGCTATGAATGAGCTCGACGTGATTAATATTGCACTTCTTTCTCTCTTTTGAATGCAGTGTTTCCTTATTTCTTGATCCAGTTCCCTAATGAGCCTTGTGCCAGCTCTTCTGGTGGTCCTGGAGGGGTTTGCGTTTCCTCGTAAGTCTGTAAAAATCAATATTTAGCTAAACTGAAAGTCTGATCAAACGTTCTGTTTAAAATTAAGTATGTCGAATCTATTTTGCACATTTTTATAGGAAAGAATGTAGACAAGCAGGTGGAACAACTGTTGGTGTTTGTGCTCAAGGATTTGGAGCTTGTTGTAGATGTATGATATGATGGACATTTTCCGACATTAAAATTCTAAGGGCTACTCTTCATATATTGTAGTTAAATCAGTTTATTTTTTGGTTTATAGATCAGAGAAAATGTGGAAAAGATGGGGGAGATGTAATAATAAGACACAATGCAACCGATATCAAAGGCTCAAATCAATCCGCTTCATGTAGATTTGTATTACCGAAAGTAAGTTTAAAAATACTGCAAAAAATTATTAAGCTCTTTGGTTTTAGCTTAAAGTATAACTATTTCAATTTATTAAGATGAGAAATATTTGCCAAATTCGACTGGATTTCACTGAATTCGCCTTTGGAAAAGGTCTGCCCTCCGGGGAATGCACTTCCACAAAGTTAGAAATAAAAGGCGGAAATATCAATAAAGACTTTTGTGGAAATCTTACTGGACAGCACCGTAAACAATAAAACTACATAATTTTCATTAAACATCCATGCAAATACTAAATTCTATTTAATCTTTATGCAATTTGATTCCAGAATATTTAAACTATGGGACTGCAGAGCGTTTCTACATTAATGCAGCTGAAGCTGATTCAGAAGAGGATGTTTATTCAATTCGTGTTAGTTACATCCGGTGTGATTCTAGTCAATCTGGTAATATACCACTCCTTGATTTTTGATAATTTTGCTACAAAATATTATCCTAATATTACAATTTTTTGGTAAAAGTACCTAGGCACTGCTCCCAGTATTATACTGAACCTTCTGGAACGATTAAAAGTTTCAATTGGCCTCAACAGCAATTGAATAATCAAGAATACACTATCTGCGTCTGCCAGTCCAGGAAATTCCGATAGAGGTGGACGAAATGGAAAATTTCTTTCCAAACCAACGCAGCGTATTGAATGGTCTGTTTGTGATGGCGAGAGTAGCAATAAAATTGCAGCAGAGCCAAGCAAATTTTTTATTACTGGAAAAGCAAACGATGCGCCTGTAACTGATCCAAGCAATTGCAACAGTGATTTCATACAAGTTTTTGGTGGGAATAGACAGTGTGGAAACTCATTCCAGAATGAAACCGTTACTTCCGAGCCTTACCTTCTTCATGTACGATTTGATGGTGGGGAAATTGGAGAAAATGCAAAGAGTTCTTCACCACCCGGAGTAATGACGGTGAGTAAACCAAGGGAAGGATGTGAGTCACTAAACACTCGAACGACAAAATGCATAGGAGAAGCGTCATCCTCTCCCTTAATCAAAAGAGAAGGAAATAACCTTAAAAAGAACTCAATTGAGGATGTGGCCGGAGTTGAGGATGGAGGAGTTTGTCAGTGCATTAGAGTGCCACTAAATGGTCGGAAAATGACAAAGGCAGATATTCGAAATAGCGGATTCTGCCTAAGTTATAAAATTATTGCCGAGGAATGAGCATAAAATGTACATTGTTTATTTTTTGTTCCATTTTTATTTATTATTTTTATTTTTTGTTACTTATTAATCATCCCGATTTACTAATGTTGCCGTTCCCCAATAAACGATTCCTGTAATTATTCCTAAAAACTAAAATAAAGTACCGAAAGCTTTAAACATTTTCTTTGTACAAGGTAATTGAAAAACTCTGACTAAATAAAATCGTATTATACCCCTGCTGCATATTTGAGGTCGATGGGCTTCTCCTTCAGATGAAGAGAGGGCAGATCCCAACATAACAAATCCAATTGTAGCCTGTGCAGCTCCAAGAAAAGCAAAATATCCACAGTCGAATCTCCTGGTCCAAATGTTTTTTGAAAGACAAGTGCAAAAGGTGTAGAGGAACAAATTTACAATCGTGATTCCCATTGCTCCGGCTAGAATTACTAGGAAAGCAATTTCCCACTTTTCCCGAATTATCTTTCGGAATCCTGACATGCTTCTCACTTTCTGGTCTATCATTTTTAGCGTAATAGTCTTGAAGGATTATCGCTATAACCACTGGGGCAGCACCCATGGCCTTTCATGTTCAGAAATTATTAATTGTAAGAGGGTTTGATTGAAATTAACAGTTTAATAATGTAACATACCGTTGCCACAATTTTTGCTATCCCTGCAGCCGTAATCATGTAAAATCTTCCTTCTGAACCACTACATCCGGCCATTTTGATTTTTTTATTATCTGATGATAATTGTTGACTCAGCAAACGTGAGCACTTCTGTTTCAAGCTCCAAATAACTCTCAAAGTCAGCTAATTCAGTTAGATACCGTATTCCAATCACAGCCAATAAATGAATAAGAGATAAGTACTAAAATAAAAATCAGGAACCAAAGTTTTGAATGTTATGTTTGGCATTATTTGGTTTGCGACTTAATAAAATTACAATACTGCAATAATTAGCTAACCGTTGTGGCTTAGTTGAATTCAATAATTGTTAATCAATCATAAAACTTCTGATCTGTGATATTTCTGTCAAGGTTTATCCTATGACAATGAAAATACGATGAGAAGGGCGACAAGTGCTTCAGTGAAGTACATTATTATATAGATACATCACTGACGGCGAATTTCTGATACTTAAAAGATGGCAATAATGACTTTATTGATCTACAAAATGATATGTTGTCACTGAATATTTGAATCCTACCCGAATACATGCGTGAAAAAATCAAAGAGGCAATTGCAATTATTTGTATTATCTGTGAATTAATATTCTATTTCTAACAATTAATATGCTAAACAATCTGTTTCGGATATATCCAGCTACATTTGTATCCGCAAATATTGTCGCTTTATTGGAGCATTGCAGAATTTTATGTACAGTTTGTTGTTCTGATGTTAAATATCAAAAACGGTAGTTTTTTAGAACTATAATATAGATTTTTTGTTGAGGTAGGAAACATATATAAATCACTGTTTTGACAATGCCAACTTTATTTACAATTACAAATAAAGCATTTTTTTAGAAAATATAACATTCATAGCCTCTACCAATACCAGACAAAACTATCACTACACGTGTGGGATATTTATACTAAACTCGTTGCTTGCCCTCTAGATAACGCTCTTCAACATCCGTATTTTGTCGTTATACTACTGCGTTTGGTTTTCATGAAGTTCATGCAAAGACGCAAGAATAAGAAACAAAGATAATGAAAGTTCATAAAAATGAAAAGAGAATAATCCTTTTCCTAATTTTCCATTTCCGGTATGATGGTAATCTGGTATCCATCCTGAAAAGTATCAAAATTAAATGAATTTTCCCGATTGAATATAATTTCATTTGATTTTATATTTGCATGTAAGACGATGAAATTACGAATAATTGTGAACAATTTCTTGCATTTTCCAATAGTTTGCAAAGCTACATAAAAACTCAAAGTTGGTCTTGTATTTGTAATCCATATTTCTTTAATTTATTAGAGTAATACAATTTTAGTACTTGAATTTCATTCTTACATTTAAAAAATCAAGGTATCAGGAAATATCCATTTCCACTTACATTCAGCATGGGAAAAGGAAAATAATTCCCGCTAAACCAATACATTCAATTAAAATTGCGTTAATGTTTGTTTCAAATAAAACTTTTATTATTTAGTTGCTCATCTTTGAATTGTCTGCAGTTTTCACGCTTTTTTACAAATCCGATTGGAGACATGTATCGTTCTGCAAGAAATTGCGTACAATCGACCCGGAAATATTAGATGTCTCTGCTGCGCTTTATGTTTATGGTTTGAATGCCAGCCTTACCAACTTTTCTTCCACCATCCTTTCAAAACAAAACTTGCCATTCACCAGTTGAATTTTGTCCTAGAAAAGATAAATTACACCTCCGAAATAACCAACTAATTTTTTCATAACAAAGCAAAACAGTAGAGGCCTTCATAACTGCAATTTTCTGCTTTTTTCCTACCTGCAGCGCAAAACTCAGCAATGTATTTGCTACCACTATAATGATTCATATATTTGATAAACGTTTTTCATTCATACATTCACACATCTCATTCATTCCTTTCATTACGTACGTAAACATTAATTAATTACAGATCATTTTCCCTCTGTCTGAGCAAACAAACGCATTGTAGTAGTGTTAATTTTAATAGTAGAGTGGTTATCCACACACAATTTACACATTTATGAAGACCGAATCCCTTTGACTAGGAAAATTATGGGAGATCAAAAAGAGTCAAACTTGATAGGAATATTGCTTGTTCTCCTTAAGTAATCGATCCTTAAGCTCATACAAAACTGCTAAATAAGAAGCCGAACCGGTTAACTTTTGTTTTATTCTTTCTAACGTGTGCTTTTTACTACAAATAACCCTTTCAAAGAAGAACGCTGCAGCACCAAAACTTATTATTATTTCCTACAATTCTCCTCTTGGCAAAGCAGTGAAATTAGTGAATACGCCACTGTAATAGGTTCCCATTGGTATCGTACGATAAGATTCTGCATGCAATAGAAACACTTTTTCTCACAAAAATAATAGATAGAGCTCCTCCGTTCATTCTTAAACGGCAAAAAGGTAGCCTTTTTATTCGAAGAGTTTCATCGAGCAAGTTCATATAGAAAATGCACATGCACATCAACCACCGACCAAGACTATGAGAAAAAAAAAGAGAATCTTTCCTTTTCCCTATATAAACCTTGCTGAAATTCTAACTTGGTGGCTGCGGCTTCAGCCTCTGGTACAGATTCAAAAGGTCTATTCACATAAAATGTTCTTGTTCTCAGAAACCCTACAATTTAAAATAAAATTTTAGTTAATTTATGTTTCTAAAGGCTTTAACTTTGCTAATTAGATACTCATTCTAGGACAGTTAAAACTTTCTTTTAATGTCCTAAATCATTCCATATTTTAACCGAATAAGACCATTTTGATTTTTCTTAGCTCTTCTCTTATTCCACACCTCTTCTCTCTTTCCGTCTCCTTTTCCTTTGGCTTGAGAGTTCTGATCCGATGTGATATTGGTAATGCGGCGGCGGTGGTGTGAGCTCACTTTGTAAAAGTATAAAAAAATTGAGGTATGGTTTCGTGCATAAGCT
>JAANSO010004415.1:0-10129 GCA_036507315.1 Lepidocyrtus fimetarius | reverse complement strand
TTCATTGTGAAACTTTTAAATTTAGTTTCAAAACAGTCACATTTCATTCAAGATGTAGAAGAGGAGCTTAAAAATGAAATTGAACTACATTAAAATCGTATGAAAAGATTAAATTCAAAAATTTAACCCATTTTTTCTAGTGTTTAAAACCAGCCTTATCATTTTTCTAGGGATTTAACATTTTAACAATACGGATACAAATACAACTAATAATACAGGTTTGCATTCTATCATTCCTGACAACAGGAAATTAGCAAGTATTTTAACATCATTTATGAAATTGAGTACGTTTGTTCTTATTCTTGTTGTATAATTGGACACTTTGAATGGTAGCAGCGTCATACAATATAGAGTGTAAAAAGATTTCATTTTGAAACTTTATTAAAATTAAAATTACCCACATCAAAAATATGAATTATGAATAATTGGAATTTTCGTATGGGCTATAATATATTAAAGATTTTTCTACTGTTCCATTTACCTACATATTATTCATTTCATTGTTTTAAATTTTTGGTCTTTTAAAGAAACCACTTTCGGACATGTTTTGAAATGTTTGGCATTATTCAGAAATATCGAATCAAAGCTTTTTGTTCAAGATTCATATATACAATCTGCGCGTACTCGGTAATTGTGTCATTTATCAAACTATGGAATCTAAAAAGATACGTAACCGTAAAGATATACACTCGTATGCAGATGAGATTCAGTTATTGGCTCAGTTAAGATTTTCACGCACGTAAATAGGGCTCCGTTTTTAATTCAGTGAGCTGAATAACTTGTTATGGTCCTTGTAGTCAATACCAGCATACAAGTTTAGGGGGGATTGATGTTAATCAGTGAATCAGGGCATCCAAAACTTCATCAGCACAGTGAAATTTCAAAACGTGTAGTTTAATAGTTGTAATCATTTCATCAACAACGAAAATGTAATGGAAGATAATATGAAATGATGCAAACACAAAAGTGAACAATCAAGTTGTAAAGATCCTGGTCGACATTGATGATGATGACTGATAAAATAAAGTTTAAATGTTCTTATGAATGAAAGAGTTAATATGCAACAAACATAAACGCATGTACACGGAATTCTCACGTTTTTTAATCCGTTTCTTTTATTGCTTCAACAGCTAGAAATACTACAACAGCAAGTTTCAGGCGTGTTTCTAGTAAACCCAATCCTGTTTACGGTTTTTGCATAGTCCTACCAAAACTTCTGCAGCCCATGTTCCCTTGAAACATATTTAAGGATTTTTAACTAGTGGTGATCGTTGTTTACGAGCTTTCTTTTTCTTAATTCTTAAATATTCAATTTTTTCCTGTTGCTCGTTTATAACTGTTTTGGTTGCCGGGAACAGGAACGTTCACTCACCATTATATTATGCTGTGTATCGCGATGTCATTTATAACTTCAACTATTTTTATTAATTCACAAGTAATAATCAGCTAGAAATAAACCATCTTGTCAAACAACGTCAAACCTATTAATTTTAGATTATTTTAGCTCATATTCATATAGATGACTGCAACAAGATATACAAATGACAAGATAATTAAAATTTTGAAATCAAATAACAATCAGCAGTGTTTTAAACCCGGACATTGCGCTGTATTCATCAAGGGGTTTATGACTTCAGCTTGGAGTTTGCACCTATCAAAATAAAAGATGCAAAATGTAGCAAATATGTGCCACGTCTCCTTTCCTTGTATTTATTTCCTACTTTTCTTCCTTAAGAGGTTTAAAAGAAGAATCATTAAAGCGAAATACAAAAGATTTTTGTACTAAAGTAAATACTGTTTGATATTGATATAAAAGCTCATTTCTTATATTTTTAGAGATTTAAATACAGAAGAACAATAAAGTTGTAGTTGCAGGTAACTCTAA
The DNA here is from genome assembly GCA_036507315.1 of Lepidocyrtus fimetarius. Taxonomy (NCBI): domain Eukaryota; kingdom Metazoa; phylum Arthropoda; class Collembola; order Entomobryomorpha; family Entomobryidae; genus Lepidocyrtus; species Lepidocyrtus fimetarius. The sequence goes on along the minus strand of JAANSO010004415.1, from coordinate 8,244 downwards.
AATTTCACATCATTTAAAAAAGTAATATTGAATACAATCCGACAAAAAAACTAATGTTTGCAACAACAAATGATGTTGGTTAAAAACCTTTTCCGTTTCTTTTTTACAAGTTTTTGTGCTATTTTGTTGCGATTGCTGCAGGGAAATCATATCATTATTATTACCCATTCAGATATTTGAATGGTTTTGCATAAAAAAGTGCCTACTACGAAGAGTAAAAGAAAAAAACTACATTACTTTAAAACGTACTCGAATAAAGACAAGCAAACGCAATAATACCTTTTTTGTGGTGTTAAATTTTTTGCTCGGAGTGAGTGGAGTAAATGCAGCAACGGTTATTACGATGATCAGCGGTAGACATATCTTTATTAAATAGTGTGAGTGTTGTAAAAGGATGAAAAAGGGCCACGTTATTATAGCTTGTGAAGTTAAACTTGCTCCTTCCTTCTTCTTTTGATAAACTTTTGTATGGCGGTAGTGGTGGTGGTTGGTGGTAGTAAGGCACGACAATCATCTTCGTGAATGAATATTTACTACTGACTTACTTTTCCCTTTAATTTTGTGTCATTTCAAAAACGACTGTTTTCTCTCTGCTCCTGTCTTTTCTCACGACGAACAAGCACATTTTCTTTTTAATGCTTGCGGCCATTGAGATGAAGTTGACGTTGATGGGATTTGTTGGCTCTCTCTTTTCCATCTTCATTCTTAACTTGCCATATTTTTTTTAACCGAATGTTAGTTAACCGCTATCACTCCACCTTACTCACATTTCCTTATTGCGTGTAAATAAATATGAGTTTTGCCTCAAAGGGAGGAGGAGAATATTTAGCGGTAGACGAAATTGCAAAAATGGATATGACAAGTTGAACTAAACAAATTCAGTTCATATTTTTTAAACCCATTTGAAAGTTTTAGTGAAGAATGTAGATTACATATTGGTATTTAAAATGTGTTTTTATGATACTTCCTAAAGGCTGCTTCTGCGTGGGTAATATAAGCCTATGAAGAAAAGAAAGCGGTTACATTTCAAAGTAAAACAATTGAAAGATCAAAATTTGACATTGCATATTAAACTAGTTTTGTCGGCTTGTGCGTAAAATTTTATAGTTCACACCTTTTGTACTACTGCAAAAAATCTCTACCCGGAGTCGACATTTAAAGTCATTAAAGTGTGAATTTGTAGCTGTTCATTTCCCCCTTTTTTAACCCCAACCCGACTATAATTTGCTATGTAAAACGTATTCTCATAATTTGTTAAGTTTTCTCATCTGCGTTAAGTAACAATTCAAAGCTTTTTAACGTTTTTTAATACCTACATATTTGTACTTAGTTTTTCAATTAAAATTGTGGGTTGAAGAAATCCGAGTTATTTCTTAAATATTTAAGTAGCTTGTTTCTAGTCTTGGGATTTTTTCTACTTTGAAGTTATGCAATTTTATAGACTCGATGAAAATGTTTTACACAAAACTTGAATTAGTAAAGGATTGAGTTTAAAAGTTAATGGGGTATATGATGGCAATGGCAGTGTTTTGTAATAGGAATGAAAATGATGTTGCCTTAATTATACCCACAACCTTCTTTTAATTTAAGGTTATTCTCATTTTATCATTATATACGGATAATAAATTTTCAAAAAACTAAACTGAAAAAATATTTCATTTGAATTAAATTTATGAAACGAATTGTTTTCCGTCCTTTGATTAAGAGTAAATAACAGATGGCTACGGTTTTTATAATTTTGATTATTTGTTTACCACATTTTCATGTAATTATTAATGCAAAATTTGTTATAATTGTCTACTCTACATGAAATTACACTTTAAATGAGGTAAAGGAATCGTTAATTCGTGCGTCCAAACTCTCTCTCCATCATAAAACTAAACGAGATTTGCTAAATATTGTGCAGGTTGTTGTTAGTTGTTTTGGTTGAGTCAAAGGAAGGGCTTGGTTTGCATTTCTTTTACTGTCAGCAAAAGCTTTTGTGACTCAACACCATCATTATGACGTTTTGTATAGAAGGAAGGACTGTACGAAAAATAGAAACTGAATGTCCTCCTTTTCCTTTTTTCCTCTTCATTATCAACTCCATTTCTTCCTATTATTAAATATCCTTCTGCAAAGAATAGTGATATTTGCTTGAATGGCAATAGAAGTATTTGAAAGATAATCACAAAGATTGTTTAACAAAGAAAGGAAAAGAGAAAAATCTAAGAATAAACATAAGTTTTATTATCATCATTCATCATCAACTGAAGCAAAGTGCAAGTGACGATAACAAACCTTGTCAAAGGATTGTACTCACTTTATCTTCCTTGAAAAAGTCCTTCACTTTGCTTGCCGGACTTGAGAACTACGATAATAATAGGGGTCAATTACTGAATAACAAAATGTTTTTTCGTGAATTTTAAAATGAAGAGCCTAGAAAGTGTATCCCGTATTCTTCTTCAAAGAAAACTTTCTCAAGGTAAGAGAAAAGGAACTTGGGATAATTGTAGATTGCGTATGAGAGAAATACTGTAAAAGGTTATTATATTTTTCCTGACCAGGGTTCCGTATAATGTATGTTACCTGTAAAATGGCCTTAAAAGATGAGGAACAAAAACAAAATTTAAAAAACAGGAAGCAAAAATGCAATCATTGAGCTGAACATATCTTTGACATTTATGTGGGTCGGGTTTACAAGAAGATGAGAATATTTATTTTGAGAACAATAAAATGAAATAACAACAATTACTTGACCTGACTTTATACAAAAATACTAATGCCATGAACAAAATATTCATAATCCAACTTGAAGGCATTACTTAAGTCATTCGTTTTACCGGAACTGAACGCAATTTATTCAATATTCCATGCGTTTACTGATTTAATTTTCATGGACTAGTGAACTTAAAAAGTACTGTTTAACATTTGAGTATGCAAAAGCCAGATTTTATGAAACCATTTTTAAATTTTAAAGCAAATCTTTCAGTCCAAGAAAACAGAAAACCAAACCTAGCATAAGAACTATTTCATATATTGTTGCTTCCACTTGAAATTCACTTTTTTGTAAATAGCAAAAAGTGAAAATAAAGTATATCTCATGAAACATGCATGACGATAACGGTTCGTGTTTTCCACTGAAAATTCCTTCAGCTCTTTAATTTCGCCCTTCCTGTTCTAATAATATTTAGTAGTTCTAAGGCAAACTCATACCAGCAATAAAATAAAATTTTTATGAAACCATTTTTAAATTTTAAAGCAAATCTTTCAGTCCAAGAAAACAGAAAACCAAACCTAGCATAAGAACTATTTCATATATTGTTGCTTCCACTTGAAATTCACTTTTAATTTTTATACCTAAGCAGCTAAACGCAAAATTTTGATTATGAAAAGTTATTTTTATATCTTTTTTATCTTCTCCTGTTCTGCTTTATCTTTGCGTAACTTCCTGTACCAAAAATCTTTGTAAATAGCAAAAAGTGAAAATAAAGTATATCTCATGAAACACTGCATGACGATAACGGTTCGTGTTTTCCACTGAAAATTCCTTCAGCTCTTTAATTTCGCCCTTCCTGTTCTAATAATATTTAGTAGTTCTAAGGCAAACTCATACCAGCAATAAAATAAAAACTAAGATAATTAATTAACTTGTCATCAAACTTTTAGATAATATGCTTAAGCTCTATTAATGATTTTTAGAAAGTTTGTGAACCCCTTTTTAAATCATCAGGATAGTTGGTCCTTGTTAATACAAGTTCATCAATTTATCTAAATGTGGCTCCAAATTGCTTATGAGTTGTCAGTGGAAGGGAAAAATTGTTAAAAGGGCTTCATCTAGGATGCTGTCGTGTTTAATAGAAACTTCAAGCACACCAATAAAGGTAGGAAATATCCTAACATTCAAGATGTACCTGAACTTTAGCGCCTACAGTCTGTAAACTAGTCATTTTTATCTAAATTTTTATTGTACGCACCTTTGCACGTTGTTTGTTTACATGATTCGTGTGACGATATCGAAGATGATGTTACGTGGATGTTGTTGTCTGTCAACTGCTGCTCAATCTTAACAACAAGACGAGAAAAATGGATGTGTAAAAGAGAGAGAAGAAGAAAATTAACAACATTTACCGTACTTTTTCCAAGCCCAAAATTATTTAAAAATCTCATGCTGAGCTGTAGCATAAATGTGCAAATGTGCGTTGCGTGGATTTATGCACTCTAAAAATATTTGATGTGGAGTGCGAGTAGTATGTACGAAGATTTTTCATCCTTTCAACTTTGCTCTTCGTTAACATTTGCCACATTGCAGTTTTGTATTTTAAAAATATTGTCGAATAAAAAATGTTGGGCTGGGTTTATGCATCTTTTGTGTACTGGGCTAAAAATATATACAATGAGTGGTACATGAAAAAATGTTGGATTCTAACTACTACTGAAGCACTTTAGCATATGCAATGCAAAAACTTTCTTAAACTTCTCTCTCTTGTTGAACAAAAGTTCAAGTGGCAGTAACACTTTAAGATTATGTCAAAGATTTTGCTTACATTTTCCCGATTTTTAAATCAACACTCACACATATGGTAGGTATAAATTCAACACTCTGAAATTTCGAATATTTTGGTAAAAATGAGGAAAAAGAAAAAATATTTTGCTAATGATGAAATTAAAAATTTAAAAACATTGTTTTAAACTCATCATTAAATGCTTTTAATCATCTTTTTCTTTATACAATGTTTTTATAGTTTGAATACGCATAAATTTAAGAAATTACAATCAAATCAACATCTTATTCTACAAGTCAAAAATTGATAAATGAACTAAGTAGGGCAAATTCATTGCACTTTGGCAGTAGCGCTGCGGCTTTACACAAGATGATGTAGCACATGTACCGCGATCTAATCAGTAAAGTTGTACGAAAATGGTGAAGGATTATGCGTGTGCGTGTAAAAGTTTACGTTCATACAGAACGTAACAGAGCATAATAAATTCAAAATATTGTTGCAAATGTTTGCTGTTTAGCGGCTTATACTTTACTTATCATTCTTTGAAATACGTGTGGTAGTAATAATAATCATTTTAAAATCAACTTCAATATGCTAAAGTCATGAAAAGAACAACGCATCACGTCAACCTGCCTTTTAAAGTTGCAAAACCATACTTTCCCATTGAATTTTTATTGTGTTCAATTCAATAAAAAGAAGTGTCACCATATGTCATTCATAAATTTTAAAAACTTTAGCAATTCAGTGAAACTTTTTAAACCAAGAAAACTAAAAAAAATTGTATTATTCATTAAATTATTGAGTAGAAATATATGAAATTCAAATTCATGTTTTTAAATTGTTAATCAAGTTTGGGTACGTTTTTCAAAATTTATGTAAGAAAAGAAAAGGCTTTAAAAAATGACGCTAACATATTAAACATAAATTGAAGACAGCGTGCTCCAATCAGTTCATTTTAAAATCCCAACATTTTTAACTAAATGTCAAATTCAAAATAGAAACACGACATTTTTGTGGAGATGGATTGTGTAATTTTTGGATAGAATCTATAAACTGAATTTTGACTATGTTGGTATCAATTTCTTAAAACTTATTTTCTTGCGTACGATCAAATGATGATCAAGTTAGATTTGCATTTGCCAAATTAAACTTAAATCCAAGGCTCAAAGTAATAATTTTTATGCTGTTTACTATTTATAGTCACATCTAGTAGTACGAAAAAATTGAAGTTATTTTTATCATTCATTTTTACACAATTGTATTGTTAGACAAATCCACTTCAAAGGATGATTGCAGTTCTCATTTTTTCATAACATTTACCATCATGTCCTTAATAATAATATTCAAAGAACGTAATCACTGCTTGCGATAGCTGGTTTTCACACTGCAATGTAAGTTGAGGTAAACCCGAGTCAAAATCATTTGAAGCGAATGGACATACCTTTTTTAATGCATACCTGTACACATATTATTATTTTCAAGTCTCTCTGCCCCTGCAGCAAGTATTGTAATAATAGTAAAAATAAATCGACCCACTATAAAAATGGGAAAGACCTTAGCCTAACCAATGATGATTTCGGTGCTGCTATTTCAGTAGTGAAACATGGATTATTATTGTTGTTATTGTGAGGGAAGAGACATGATAAGTTTATCAAATAAAAACCCATTTTTTATGGTAAGAATAGAAATTTTGAAACAATAATTTGTCTGGTCTTGCTGACTCTTCTACAACTATGTCAAAAATCTTTGTAGCTGGTAATTGGCAATTCAATCGACTGACGACAAGGCGACTAATTCCTCGTCGTCCTTAAATTTATGTTGCATTATATTATTTTATTATGAAAAAGCTCTCTTGGGTAAATAAGTAAATATCCTTTATGAAGATGCGAAATAAACAGTATTGATGTTACAATTGATGTTGTTATATATGCATGCACTATTACCTGGCACTTTTGATATAGTTTTGCTTCATTGCATTTCATTTCCCATGCATACAGTAAAAATGTAAAATGTGTCTGAAATTTCCTTTTCATTTTATTGGTCTGTCTCTCAAACTCGATTTCATAGTTAACAATATTTAACTGCAGTCTCCCATCCGGCTACGTCCCATAACAGCAATAATCAGCAGCGGTTTTAATGGCAAAAGCTAGTAGTAGGCGCAATATAATGGGAAAAACTCTCATATGGATTTGAGAAAAAACCTTCATTTACCTTCTTAAGAATCAAATCGATTGAAGTATGAAGCAAGAATCTAAACATCAGTGCCGCGCCAGTCAACAAGCAGCAGCAGTGATTTGATTGTGTGTATGTAAAAATAATAATAGCAAAGGAGTTCTTGAACAAGCCTCTTTTCCTTCAAGTAAAAGAGAATAGTTATGGGATCCTTACCCAAATCAAATAAAAACTTCTTTTTCTTCACACATATCATTATACTGATCTGTGTACAAAGTAATAAGAAGAAACTCTTGCTCAATGTTAATAGCACACTACACGACGTTCCCTGCCTTTTCTCATAAGAAGTTGGTTCTGTTGGTTGCTTTGTTGCTTATTGAAAACGATGGGGTAAGTTTCTAACACAAATATCTGTATATTCCAATTCCCTATCAAAGAAACCAGCAGCAAACGAATGAATGCGGTTTTAATGCCGCTTTTGCTTTTGAATTGTTGCATATAAATGCATGCGTAGCAAGAAATTGAATGTAAGAATGTGTTGCGTTATACTGTAGATATGCAACAGAAAACGAGATTGAAAGAGAAGACGATTAGAATATAAAAACTATCATCATCATCATCAAGTTTTTGAAACACTGGTTGACTGGCTAATGTCAGTGCGAGAGAGTCGACCAAACTAAAAATATTAGAAAAGTATAAGCATTGGGCAAGGATTCGCTTTAATTTTCAGGTCTCTCAGCAGAGATTTTGTTCATCCATAATCACAGAGGATGCACACAATACAAAACAAAAGGTAGATATGATACCTACTCAAAAGTTGAAATTTCAACTCTTCAAAAACTAAAAGAAATACCATGGCTTTGTGGCATGCAGAATTCAAGCAAGTATTTCTTTGGCTCCGGAGGAGAAGAGATTGAAGGAGAAATTGGATAGGATTCATTGGTAACATTTCCCCTTTATAGATCTGAATGCCATAGTATAGGAGTTAGTAAGTTTACGTTTTACTTGACTAACTGAACACATTTCTTCTATCATGTGTGCTTCAATAACACATGAAAGTGTGTGGTTTCCACAGAGGATTACACAGAGATTGTTGGGTTGATAGCTAAAGAAAAACTATATTTTTCAAAGAATAACATTCACACAGCAGAGCAGAGAAAAACAGACACAACAACAAGCAAAAACTCACCTGCATCATCAGAGAAACATCAGAGCAGCACCAACAAGAAGAGTTTGCTCGTAGTAAGTTCACAGGCTTCCTTAGTTTAGAAGAGTGGATGACATACATACGCCATACATACATGTTAAACTTTATTTCATCTATGGCAAAAACTCATCGCCAGAGATTTCATACATTTCTGAAACAATTAGAGTCAAAATAGCAGTAATATATACTACATATAGTAGTGGCCGCAGTGTTATTATTATAAACATCATCCCCAGAGCATTATTAATCGTATGTAAGTATTCAAGAAAGCTTTGAGGTATAAATATGTAGAGGTAATGTAAAGGCAATTGTGTTGGTTTGTGCAATTTTTTTCAGTCAAAAAAGGGACCAAACAAACATTAACGTACTACGCGTTGTAGA
>JAANSO010004414.1:0-10130 GCA_036507315.1 Lepidocyrtus fimetarius | reverse complement strand
TCATCATCACAGTATTGGTTCTACTCCATTCCAATCCAAAGAAATCAAATTGCCCCATTTCGTCCTTATACACTTCTCCAAAGGTGGAACCAACTCATCTCCAACGCTATTGAAATTATTACTTTGATTATGTTTTGATGACGATGACTGTGACAGATGTAAGGTAAGACGCACAACCCAATCCAGCCCAGAGCACCCCCCTCCAACTAGCCCGTCGTAGTAAAACAAATCCAAAGAATTTCCCCACCCCTCAGCAATCCCTTTCTTTCCTGCAAACAAAACAGAATAGTGACTCTCGCTGCAAACAATCCAAACCGGGTATACTGGACACTTGAGATACTCCCCGACCCTCATCCCTCCATAGTATTCAAATAATGAAAGTAGTCCCACATCGCAATCTTTATAAATCCCTTTTAAAACTTTCCCATCCAATTCAATATCGTTATCAAATGCGTTGGAAATTGCTTTCCCGAAACAAAGTAGGTTGATTAATTCCTGAGCGCAGTATCCATGTTGTCCTATTAGTGTGCTGTTTTCTTCAAAATCCATGTCTTTGCATACGCTAAATAAAAAACCAGAAGTTAATTTTTAAAATACCAACACAAAGTTAATAAGCTTTGCTTACCCTTGAACACCTCTACTCAAAACCGCAGAATAAACAATCCCAACACAGTCAATTCGATGAATGACATTAACCAACACTGAAGCAATTTTCTTAACCCCTTCAGTACCCCTGTCACCTCCCCAACTAACCGGAAGGACTTCATCCTTTCCTCCCAAAACTATAAAAGCCTTCCCAACATTCCTCCCACCTTTATTTTCCTCTTCAGCCTCAATCCGTTCACTTTCTCCACACCTCCACAGAATCTCCGCCACGGAATCAACCAGCCAACCCACGCGTTTCTCCTTTATCACGTTACCATTCTCCCCTCCAACACGTCCACCCGATAGTAACACCCTTTCAAAATCAACATACCTCCCATCCCTCAATATATTACGTATGATTAAACCCTTGAATAGCTGCAAGGACCCCGCAAGGCCCACCTTTCTTTTGAACTAATCCAAATGGAATGCAAGAATTAAAAACTAAATTCTGTCCTATCCACCCATCACTAAATCTACCATTGCCATTAACAACTTTCCCCAAGTCCCTCCAAGTTTTTTGGTCTAGTCTTATTTTATCACTTATATAGCCTGGTATCCTCATATTATAAAAAGATTCAAAGTTATTTCCGATATCCCTACCTCCTGGAGTATCTCCTCCGTCATAATCCTCAAAGTCGTCTTCTATATCGTGAAAGATCATGTCACCGTGCTTACTACCTTGTTTAACCTTACTATTATTACCTTGCTTTTTATGATTATCCTCGTGTTTATTATTGTCCTTGTGGCTAAATACTAAACCTTTGCTATTCTTACCAATTTGATTACTTGCTTGTCTACTACTATTAATGCTCTTGCTATTTTTTGTATTTGGAGTGGTTGGTGATGCTAAATTAGTTTTGGATACTTTGCCAAAGTCCTTTTCTCTCTCTTCAGGGGTTTTACTTGGTGACTTGGTTAATAAAGTGGATGTTAACGAAGTGGGAGAAGGAGAGAAAGGACTGTTTCCTCCACTATTACTAATGGGTAACTCATCTGACGATGGTTTCCTACTAATTCGGTAATTATTACCCCGATTCGTTGTTGGTAGGATATTCGGACGAGATCCTATTACAAAATATTTCAAAGTAAAATCAAAAAATTAGATTTGCATAGTGTGTAAATATTTACCTGAATTGCATGGTTTATTTCGTTTAGAAAATATTGGATTCATTTTTTAAATCTATGAAAGAACTTTCTCGGACGAAACTGATTACTGAACTGGAAAGAACTTTGTGAAAGGATTGCTGGTTTTATGAATTGCTATAATTACTACTTTAAAAACTTTTGAGGACATGCATGAAATGTTCCGTGTTGAATTTCAAGTTCATTTATTACGTAGATATAAAGCTGGCTGGTGAATTTATTGATGGATTTTATTTTATTTCAATTTTTTATACAGGAAAAGCAAAGTAGTTGAAAATTGTAAGCAGTCTGCTTTCTCTTCCTCAAGGAAAAAACTTTTCATATAATAGTTTGTTGAAAAGTTCCTAACTTGGCTGTTGATATTGGCTGTTCCTCAACTTTCTACCAAACATGAAAGCATGTATATGGAGCGTTGCTTAGCTACTGTAAAAAGCTACAAGGTTCAAGTGCTACTGTGGACTTATATAGGCCACAAATAAGAAGTTTACGCCACGAGGAGTGAAACCACCGAAGCGATTTATAATAGTGGGAATTTACTAGTTCAGTGAATTGCTTATTTTAAAAGTGAAGCATAAGGGCAACAACTTCAAGATCTTAATGGAATTTCAAAACTTCCATAGATAGAGAGCATAGAAACATTTAAGAATACGATTATGTATGTGTTTATGATATTGTGCATTGATCGAGAATCGAGGCTTTGACGATAAATACGGTGAAAGTTGTGGATATACCAATAGACACTGGTACATGTGGAAAAGCTGGTGAGGAAAAGAGGATGGCAGGTGTACGGATTACGATATTAAGCCTTATGGTCATTCTATAAGATATCCATACGTGCGCTGTGAGATACGAGAAGCTACTCTATTATTAGTATGGTAATGTAAAAATGTTAACTGCATTGGTTATGATGATTACTTTATGAATATAAAGTTGACAATTTCAAACTGAATAAATTACAATGAATACATTTTATTTCCATTTCGAAGTAGAAACATGCGATTCAATAAATGTTTTTTATAATTACTTATAATTTACAACTTCAGTACTTTGATCCCAAAGTATACAAATGTGACAATTCACAGTTTTCTTTCATTATTATTAGAGGTACCTATTACCTATACTAAATTCTACTTTTGAACGCATGAGAATCAATCATCAAACATGGCTAAATGACATATTCCTTTGTAATTATAAACAAATACAATTAAAATTGAGTTGTATCGTCTGAAAACTATTCGTTACATTTTTTATCATTTAGAAAACATAGGGATATTTTACTATTCTACAACAGATACAAACAGCTAAAAATTATTAATTCGTAGTTTTTTTCTATTTATTCTAAATTACTAAATACAAAATTTTCTTTCTTCATTATTCGAAGTAATCGCATCATTACTTTTTACTCTCCTTATCATCCTTGTTTTCTGTTTCTTCATCCTCATCTTCCTCATCGTCTTCTTCAGACTCATCTGTAAAATAATTTAGTAAACCGTTAATTTAAAATATTTGAATGATAAATATTTTTGCAAAAACCATCAAAAAGCTTTGCATACCTTCATCATCATCATAATCGGGATCATCAGACTCCGCATTTCCTTCAGCATCGTCATCATTTCCATATGAATAGCCACTTCCACCACCATAGCTGAATCCGGATGCACCACCATAATCATAACTTCCGTATCCGCCACCATCGCCATAGTCATCATCATCGTTAGCCATACCTTGCCGTCCGAATTTATGAGTTCGAGCTGAAAATACAAATAATATTTCAAGGTTTTGTTTAAATAACCTTTAATATCTACTTTGATCATTGTAAACTTACTAGACATAGAAAGATCCTTAGTTTGACTAGTCTCAAAGTTGCATTTTGGACAGGGAATCGCCTTGTTCTTATCATACTTGAATCCCTTTCGTCGAACATGATCTTCGCAATAGCAGACCTTACAGCGAAGGCAAGAATACTGTCCTAATTTGTTGCAGGACTGACATTTGTAGCTTTCAGCCTCCAAAACCTGGCAAGACGCCTGATGCTCAAATTGATCGTCTTCACATAAAAAGCTGCTGCAGAATGAGCATCGGAACACCCGACCCCCGTGATCCCAAACACCTCGCTTGCATTCCACACATTCCGCATCGGCCAAAGGGCAGATGCAAGCATGAGATTGCAGACATTTTTTACCGTGGCATACCCAAGCCTCGCAAAAATCACAAATTGCTCCCTGAATTTAAAATTAAACCAATTAACTGCTGAGCATTTTAAATCACAATTAAATTCAAATCAGTCAAACTATAATACTTACCACCATTCCCAGTCCAGTAGTAAAGACCCCAGCGTGTTTAATAACGCAGTCACCAGTCTTCAGCATGCATTTAACTTTTCCACAATGAGCGCATTGAGGGAGTCGTTGAATTGATTGGCAAAAATAGCAAAAAGCTCTATTCTTTTGGGACTTTTTACAACGGTCACATTCCATAATTGAATTACATGGATACTCCACAATACTTCGGTTATCTCGAGCAGTCCTGATATTCTTTTGCCTCTGCTTTTGCTTCTCCGCCTTCTTCCTCTGTCCAGTCTTCTTTTTCGGCATTTTTATGATGAGATCGCCAACAGATCTAAAAATTCAAAATACATTTGAAAAATAACTAATTTTTCAAAGAGTAATCATTTTTATTAAATCAACTTTGCAGTTATCTAATTTTGCATTTATCTACCTGCAATTTTTTTAACAATGAACCTACCTAATTCCTAATTGCAATCGAAGAATTTAAATACTCAAATCTAGTTAATTAATCTGCAATTAAATTTAATTTGCATTAAATTTAAAAATTTGCCACGCATAAACAAACTACAGCAGCAGCAACCTGCTGATCTTGCCTTGTCTTCTTCAATTTCCCCCGTTCAACTTGTACGGTGGGATATGCCCCAAACACGCAAGGCAAGTCTTTGTTCAAGCAAAGCGTGCCTTTGAAGATAATATGGTTTAGAGAAATGATTTAATGAATAGTTTATTTAATTTAATTTCAATTTAGTGAATATTTATTTCAAAATTTTTAATATTAATCCGATTTAGAACAAAAAGAACATTTCAAATCATAAAAGGTACAGACCATGCAGATAACAAATCTTGATTTCTTTTTAACAATTAAGACAAGTCCAAGTAACAGGTCCATCTTGTCCTCCAAACCGTTCAAAAGTGTTGGATTCCATGTCGATAAGGTACCCACTTTTACCCGCATTGCGAGTACAGCATCCACCGCAGTCATTGTCTCCACAAGTGTCACAAACGGTTACGTCAATACTCTTGGAGCCTTGTTTAATCCTCAACTTCTTGTTCTTGTACTTGTTGGTATCCCCGTGAGTAGAGAAAAAGGCGATTATATTGTTTTTGATAACCCAGTCATGAGACTTCTTCCCACAGAAAGCAAATTGACCTTCGTATTTGCAAGCGGAGTAGTCATCGCATTCAGAGGTTCCAGGGCAATGTTTCTTCTCGGCGGCGGTGTATGGAGGTTTGGGGTTGCTTTTGCAGCATGGGGAGTAGGAGCAGAAACGGGTGAGTTGACCTGAAATTTAATCAATTATTCAATCAAGAAACTTTACAAAATTTCTGATAAAATTCTACTTACCATCAGCGGCGTTGGATACACCAACGAATCCCACTGCGATCAAAACTAGTACTTGAGCAAACATTTTGGAGTGATGTTTTCGTATGAAGAAGGTTTTAAAATATGATAACCATTTCTAATTTTGATTTGGGTTTAAATATCATTTGAAAGTATGGACAGGGTCAATAGAGGAAGAAGATTGTAAACATTTCCTGGAATAAATCTGCTTTGATCAAATAAAAACTTTTGGGAAATGACTGCCATCATCCATTATATAATCCTAGTTTTGAATAATTAAAGATGTTGTTTCTAATTAAGTCGTATTTAAAAGAAAGAAGGTCTTCGATTTCATTTTTTGTGAATTAAATTCAAACCACAGATTTTTTCTGAATTTTCCTTCATTCAAACAATGAAATAATTAATCTTTAAGGGCAATTTCTGCATGATTTCAACAAACTATCCGCTTTGAACTGGAAAATTATTCTTTTATTTGATTGATTTATTAAGCAATCTGCTATACGCCCACAAAGGTAAACAACTCAGGTAGCCAATCATTCATTAATTCTGGTTTTTTATTAGAATTTATATTTTTGTTTGAATATATGATTTAGGGCAGCAAATAATGCATACCTACTGGCGTCAATTTACACGTGGAAAAAATGAAGTGATTGGTTTATTTTTAGAATTTTGCAACTTCTGGAAAATTACTCATCCATTTTGCGGCAAGGTGGCTTTGATAGGGAAAGACGTTAAAAGGACATAAAAAGGACAACTAAAAAAGCTAAAATTACATAACAAGTATTGCAAATAACATTTTTATTCACAAAATTATGGCGAAATTTGAAATTATTTAAAATATCTGTGTGTTATTCCACAGTTGNATAAAAAGGACAACTAAAAAAGCTAAAATTACATAACAAGTATTGCAAATAACATTTTTATTCACAAAATTATGGCGAAATTTGAAATTATTTAAAATATCTGTGTGTTATTCCACAGTTGTTACATGAATCTTGTCAATAAATCATTTTATTAACATTTTTAATCACCTGCAAGCAGAATATGACAAATGTTTTATTTATTCTAGCAGTTCAAATTTATTTTCTAAGTAATATTACTGCACTGTAAATATATGTAGTTGTGTAAATACTTGCAAACTTACAGAAAAAGGGTGATAGCTAAAAAGTATTATTGATATTTGCAACATGTTTTTATCATTCGCAGATTTTTTGGCAAATCATTGACTTTGGTTAATTACCATATTTGTAAATCACAAATCTAAGAAAAGAACTGAATTGTGATTTGACTTGTTAAAATGATAACGTCACAATCAATAAACTACTTAATCCATCAACATCTCAACAATGTTATCTTCTTTGCAAACAATTTTTTACGTAACGGTCAATAGTAACGTAGAATTTTAATTTCTTGTTATCATAAAAGTTCAAAACTCAAATTCTGATGATTTTATTGCTCTGTTAGATGAAAAGCAAAACACAATTTTAAGCAAAATACATTTTCACACAGCATAATGTCCCATGTCTCTATAATAAAAGTTTGCACAGAAATCTGTATGTAATGTAACCGTTTGGTTATAATTTTTCAAAGCTAATTTTAAAAATGAATACATTTTCTTTTAAAAACAAGCCGAATGTTTTATCTTCAAGTTTGTTATTGTAAAATAACACAAATCAAAAGGTTAAAATATAAATTTTATAAAAAATCATCACTTTTGTAGTTTTTATTTTAAAAATCTACATTTTGGTTTTCATAGTTTATTGACGAAGGTGACATGTTGATGATGAAGATGATAATCAATGTTTTATCACTTATCATTAAGAAAAAAGTGAATGTGTTGCCCTTTTTACTTTTATTGCATACCTATGTGCGTGTCTTATTAATAAATTCATAACAATTATTACCAAACAAAGGGCAACCTTCAAATGTAAATAGTATGCAGTTTTTAAAAATATTCATAAACTGATGCAACAAGCAAGTTTCTGACTTTGAGGAGATTTTTGCATCATTTACCCCCAAAAAGATTTAAAATTGCAATCTTTTTGTCGAATATAACATGAATTCGTTATCTTAATTGCATATGTAAGCTGCTGTAATGTGCTAAATATTATCTGGGTAAGGAGATGTGTAGGAGATTAAAGAATTAGTGAGCCACGCATAATGTCACGATGTCAAAAGTTAATGAGTACCTACTCGCATTATATTTATCCCTTAAAAACTTATCAAGAATATAAAAAAGAACCCCTTTTTGTACGTTTTTGACCATCTTCATTTATTTATTGCATAATAAGTAACTTTTATAGAAAGGGATACGTTACATCGAGTAGAAATTATTGTAAACTGATATTTTTTGATGTTACATGTATATGAAATATGAACAAGTAACAAAAACATTTGAAAGGTTATAGAAAGAGTTAATGAGCTATTAAAAAAGCGCATTAAAGGTCCCCTTGATACATGAACTGTTTAACGACTTACAATATCAAAAAATGGAATAAAAGGCTGATCGTGTTATGCGATACGTCACAGTTTGATTTTAAACTTCACTAAAATAGTTTCTCGCGTTCTGCAAACATGAAGCAATTTGTAAGTTAATTTTGCAAAATATTTTTAAGTTTTTGAAGACAAAATTTGCGAAATATTTTTAACATTTCTCATTTGCATTTTTTTAAAGATCGTTATTGCCGCTGTGGTAGCAGTTGCTGCTGCTGGAAGCAGTGGAGACGTTGACGAAGCTCTTTTAGCCCGCGTTGCACAAATTCTTGGAGGATCTTCTTCAGGAGGTAGCTCCGGTGGATTTTCTGGGGGATTCGGAGGTGGTTCTGCTTCTTCTTTTTCTGCTCCAAGTTCTGCTTATGGTGCTCCATCGTCATCTGGTGGATCTTTCGGTCGTTCTTCAGGAGGAAGTGCTGGTGGAGTCCAAATTGGATCCCCAGAAAGGGCACAAAGAGTTGCTGAATTCGATTTGAGCAGTGGAGGTGGTAGCTCAGGTGGATTTGGAGGTTCTTCAAGGGCTTTCGCTCCCCCCTCTGGAGAGTACGGTGCACCCGCTCCAGGACCAGCTCGTGGGGGATTCGGTAGCTCCGGCTCATCCGTGAGTTGACCTTGGATCACCTGAAAGGGCTCAACAAATTGCTGAATTTGAATTGAGCAGTGGAGGTTCCTCCGGTGGCTCCTTTGGAAGGGGTGGAAGCAGCGGTGGATACAATTAAGTTAATTCTAATTGAATTAAAATAATCTCGCAAATCTTGTCATCCTTAACTTATCCCAGTCAATTAAAAATGTTCTATTTTGGAACTCCTGCCATATATGCCCAACAAATTAAGTACAGAAATAGAATAAATGCAAATAGAGGTTACTTTGAAGAGTTTACGGATTTTACGCTCATATCCCATTTATTCTGGTCATATTTTACTGACATAAAATGCCTTATCTTGATCAGCAATCAAGACTTCATTCAATTTGCGCACGACTTTTAAGTAAAAAATAGGTTGACCTTAAAACATTAATTTGAAGTGTATGGCTCGTGATGTACTTGAGCAGTGTTTATGCGATTATGATAAGATATAAAAAGCATGAACATCAAGTTTCGTTCAAATATCATTCAAGCATCTACACTGGTACCGGTTTCATTTTTCTATTTTATAAATCTATTAAATCAGTTTATTTTACTAAAACTTTAAAAATGAAGCTGTATTTAGCAATATTGCAATTAACATTACTGGCTTGTATTGCAAATGGACGTGAGGAATCAGGCCCTGCAGATGGTAAAAATAAAACAAGGGAAATTGCAAGGCTTAACTTTAGAATCTAGGAAGGGAAGGACATACTATGGATTCCTTGGAATACCTTATGCAAAAGCGCCGATTCGATTCGGGGTAACTTATATAAAACCTTCGGCATTTGTAAATTTGCAATATTTGAAGTAAATGAATACCATTGCAGTTCGCACAACCTCCAGTCTCCTGGGAAGGCACAAGAATGGCAACGGAATTAGCCCCTCATTGTTTCCAATTTTGCATGATTGAACAAAAGCTTGTTGGTGTAGAAGACTGCTTAACACTCAACATTTATTCGCCAAAAGTAACAAATTGCAATAATTATTAGTTTTCAATAAAATCTCTAAAATGTCGTTTCATGTAAAAAATATATTCAGTTAGATTCATCGGCAAAACTACCCGTAATGGTTTACATTCACTCAGGAGGATTTCAATTCGGCAGTGGAAACTTTTTCCATGGAAAATACTTTGCAGATGAGGACGTGGTCCTTGTAACAATCCAGTACAGACTTGGAGCTCTTGGTTTCCTCAACACTGAGGACGATGTTGTCCCAGGGAATAATGGTTTAAAAGATCAGAATGCTGCTTTGAAGTGGGTGCAAGAAAATATTAAAAACTTTGGTGGAGATCCAACAAAAGTTAACATTTTTGGTCAAAGTGCTGGAGGTCAATCAATTTAAAAAAATCTTTTTATTAGTTTTAGCAGAAATTTAACTGACTTTTGTAATTACAGGAGCTTCAGTTCATTATCACATTCTTTCACCAATGAGCAAAGGTATTTTATTTACGAGAAAGTTTTTTAAAACGAATCTAGCTAATTTAGACAATTTTCTTCAGGATTATTTACAACGGCAATTTCTCAAAGTGGTTCAGCCCTAAATCCATGGGCCCAACAACCAAAGCCAAAAGAGCTTGCCATGCGATTAGCAGAAA
>JAANSO010004413.1:0-10131 GCA_036507315.1 Lepidocyrtus fimetarius | reverse complement strand
TTAATTCTTTGTGATTGATTTGTATAAGTTACTGTTGCGCCGGAATGTTGCACTTTTTAATGGTTTTCAAGTATGATTGCAAACAGCATTGCTATCTTCAACCTTTCCCATAGTAATACCGTTACTGCGACTTCAGTTGTGATTTTCATTGAATGACCTTGAGCTATAACCTAGTTAAGAATATTTACTCTTCATCATAATCATAATACTTCAGTTCATCATATGATTAGGGAGGAAAGCAATATAAAAATTAAGATTGTTTTTGAGGTGAAATGATACACATTGCAGAGTTACATAACAATTCAGCTTTAGACATTTAAAATAAATTAGTTAATTAGTTTGTGTAATATGCTTTTGTAACTCAGGTGCAAATTTTCAGGAGACCTGCGGTGGCTTTGTTTACACAGTAAAGGAAATGTTTTGAACAGCTTCGTTTTATTACATTCCAAAAAATTGTTCAAAATTTCTGCCAAAATGTATAATTCAAATATAATATAAACATTTTATTTTAACTATTGCTGAATTGTTATATTTTGTGAATTTCTACAAGCATGTTATCAGTAAAAATTAAAACTTCAGTTAAAGATTTTAATCAAACAGATTGAATGGCAATTTATAAATCAATTAATTTAAAAGGTTTAAAACTGCTTTCATTGAGGAAAAACTGCGGGCAATAATGCAGAAATCTGATATAATTGTGTCTAAGGGAAAGGAAGGTAATTATACAAGCGGAGAAAATTAAGCATGAAGTGAATACAGAAACACATGAAGAAAGGAAAAGAGAAACGATTTTGGCCCGCTTTGAATAAATCATGTTTTTACGTTACAATTTTCCCATGAATATATAGATAAAACGAATTTGTTTACGTAAAAGATTTCATAATAAATAATATTCATATTTAATTGGTAATCAAGTGCTTAATTTGGAATGCAAATGATATCATTCAGAAAGTAGCTTAATTTTCAATAAGACAAGTTTTTCATTAAATGCACCGAAAAAATCTTTGTAGTGGGCTCCAAATTGTTTAAAAATATTCAATTTCTGTCGCCATTCTCTTTCCTGATCAATTTTCGTTTCGGGAGGCTTCTTCAGTAACAAAAGTTTGTACTATTTTGTACCACAATAAAGCCAGCATTCTCTGTCCTTAAATGGAATAGACGGTTTTATTTTCATATTAGAAGG
This sequence comes from Lepidocyrtus fimetarius, assembly GCA_036507315.1. Taxonomy (NCBI): domain Eukaryota; kingdom Metazoa; phylum Arthropoda; class Collembola; order Entomobryomorpha; family Entomobryidae; genus Lepidocyrtus; species Lepidocyrtus fimetarius. Next base: position 8,948 of record JAANSO010004413.1, on the reverse strand, counting down.
CGTATTGGGTTTTCAGGTATAGGATCCCAATCCCAATCTGCTGTGGTTGCAATGGGACAGTTTTGATGGAAATATGATATGGCGGTTGTCTGCAGAGATTTTATTAAATGTTTGCACTAGATTTGTAGGTGAGGTAATTAGTAATATCAAGAGACCTTAATTGAAGATCTTTCTTAAATAGGGTTTATTATTAATACTGAATTAAAAAGGACGTCTTACAATGAAATCTTGCCAGTTCAAATTGTTTATCAGTTTAACTTCAAATTTAATTAAAAAGTCATTAAATTTACTTATCTAATCGTTTAAATCTTTTAGAATATAGATCCAATTAAATGGCGCCCATATATACATAAATATAAAAAACAAATTGAAAGAATATTATAATATTTATCGGCTTTTGTAGATTAGCACTGCAATTTGAAATATTTGCCATAATATTCAACGCTTTCCTCAAATCTGAAACTGCCACTGCGGTTTACCTTGCAATTCTAAATAACTGACCGTGTCCTGGAGTATTGCTGAAGCCGAATTTCCTTCATTTTTAAAATATTTAACTCTATTTTAACTTCACTAGTGTAATTGACATTTATGAAGTAAAAATAAAAACTAATATTTGATTTTGGTAAATCTTTATCATCGTAGCATGGAATTCAATTTAAAAAGTAAGTTCGTTGTTGGTAAAATGATAAACTTTGATTTGTACCTAATAGTAAATGATTAATTACTATTTGTGTAATATTAGCTTTGAAATGATATGACTTATTCCAGTCATCTGAAATTAATTCTTATACAAAGTAAAGAAGCAATTATAAGCAGCTTTGTTCTTATACAATCCTAGAAAACAGATACAAAAAAATTGTAAAAACACATTTTTAGCACAAGAAACGAGACTAATAAACATGACGCACTTGGTTGATGATGTACTTACTTTCCAGTTATCTTTATGAATTTAGAGAAAGGCAATTATAAGTAAAAAATGTTTTTATTGTAATTTTTAAGATTTTGAGAAAACATCGTTAAGAATATTTCTTCGTTCAGATAAAATCTTGTTATGAAATTATGCTAAACGACAGTTAAAGATTTTAATTTTACAAATTAAATTGCAAGTTATGTAAAAATGAAAAAAATCAAAAAGCTTTTATGCAGGTGCATCTGCAAAAGAAAAAGAACGATGAGGGAAGAGGGAGAAGTAGAAATAACAAAACAAAGAAAGTCCACATATTTCCGTTCAAAATTTATTTATTTATTTATTTATTTATTAATCAGCAGCCAATATTACATTACGTAAAAATGTTACTTAACGTTACAAAATTGAAATTAATGTAATTCAGAAAAATTTTGAAGGCTAGAATAAAATGAAAAGAAAGAAAGAAAGAAGAGGTCCTCGCAGCCTGATTATGGCGCACAGGGAATAAATTATTTACAAAAGTACACACGTACTTGCTTAAAGCTTTACAATGCAAAATTAAAATGCTAATTGCACACATCAGTTAAATGTTAGCCATTTTTTTACGAAATTGTTAACCTTTAAACACCTGTTAAAAATTACTCATGTGTAACCTGGGCTTGACCTGTAATCCCCACTTAAAAGTTTGCATGCAACAAACCCATCCCAATAAAAATTTGCCACGTTGTGAGCATACTTTCATTTGTTAAAAGTTAATTAATAACTAAACATTAGTAAATTCATAATCATTTGAAAGAAAAAAGTCGGTTCTTTAACATGATACCTTATTTGGCACTATTCGACCTTCGATTTCTTGGAAAAAATAGGATTTAATGTAATCCATGCCAAAAAGGTTATTTCGTATAAATTGTTAATTATTTTTGGATTTAGTTGCTCAACGACTACAATTAAAATATACAACAATAGCCATGTTTACAAGGAATAGATTGGTAAGCTCAATGAAGGTCAGAGGTCGCAGGAAAAAACTGATGAAATTCTCAATCTGGAAAATTAATTGTACAAATTAATAAAAAACTAGTTTAATTTATATTTAAATCTGTTTAAGTGTATTACATGACCTTGAAATTTTTATACTGTGAATTTGAATGAATGACAATGAAATCATACGGCTTTAAATTATCAATTTAATTTCAAATTGTAATTAAAAAGTAAATAAAATTTCTTTTGTAAACATTACAAATCAACAAGAACGCAGGTAGTAGCTGTGGGTGATGTTAACATACATAAAATCACAAAAAGGTATATTTTATTTATCAGTTTTTATAGGCTTTCTCTGCAATAAAAATCCTGAAATAAAATCCAATTTCGATAAAACTTTTTCATCATCGTAATGTATACTAACATTATCAAAAAGTAAATTAGCAATTAGCAAAACGATAAACATTGAATTGTACTCGTACCTTTTTCTAGACAATTGTAAATCAAACTAATTAATTTATCGACTGTTAGTTTAGAATTATTGTTTTGTTATTGAAGGAGCGAATCTAATATCTACTATTTATGTTAAAAAAGTAAAGAAAGAGAATTATGAGCAGCTTCGTTTTATTACATTCCGGACAACCCTAACAGTAAAAAAGATCATCCTCAAAATAAAAAACTAAAGCATTTTATGACGTCTTTTGTGGATGAAGTGTTTCCTTTTCATGGTTTTAAATAAATTTCTACAAATTACTAAATACTTTTAAAAATCCACCACAGTAATGGAATACTTCTGAATTATTTATAAAAAATTGTTGTACGCCCTCCATTGAAATAAATTATAAACTAGTAAACATTTAAGCAGATTGTTTAAGTGTGCGAATGACCGAAAATTAAACCCTCTATAAAGATAAGAGCTAGCCTAATTCAAAGGAAGAGATTGTGGACTGCTTACTTTTAAAAACATGACAATTTCAAGCAATGCAGTAAAAAACGCATCATTGTGAAGCCGGAGTTTTATCAAGTCAATCCTCTTCTATATGTCATGTGTACTAACATTTTGCCATCTTTAACAAGCAATTTATTACAAAGTTAATTGTGAAATTGGGGTCATGACTTTCCATCATTAGCTAACTAAGTTTAATTAATGATTAATTATTGGATATTTTATGCCTTGATATTTAAGAAAGGCTGCATTATCACACATTAAAATATTTTTAAATAAAGAGAACTAAGTTATATCTTTATCTTCGTTTTATAACATTATTAGTAAAAATAGTTAAAGCTTTTCAATCATACAAGTTAAATAAAGGAGAATTCAGAAGAGGTTTAAAAACTGTTTTCATTCACGTAAAACTGCACAAGAAAAAGAAGGTAGAGAAAAGAGGGAGAAGAGAGAAAACAAAACAAAGAAATCCACATCTTCCTGTTCAAATTTAAAATGCTAATTGCTCAGTTAAAAGTTACCCGATTTTTACGAAATTTTCCAGGTTAATTGAACTCATGCTTGGGAACACTTCTGCTAAAAATTACCCACGTTTGACTTGGGATTGACATGTAATCCCCCCTTGAAGGTTTGCATAGAGTAATCCATTTCATAAAAATTTGTTCGAAGTTGGGAGCATACTTTCATTATTTAAAACTTAGTTAATGATTAAAGCTTTAGCCAATTTATACTCATTTGAAAAATAAGACTCTGATCTACAAGGTGATACCTTATTTGTCACTGTTTGACCTTTGACCTTCTGAAACCCCCGGATTTTATTGTACTTAGTTAATTGAGTATTTTGTATAAATTGTTAATTATCTTCGAATTTAGTTACCCTACGATTACAATTAAAATATCAAGCAATGGCGCAGTTTACAGGGGGTTAAATTATAGCCTCAGTAAAGGTTGGAGGTCACAGTGAGCGGAGAAAAATAAAGTTGAATGGAACACAGAAACACGCATTGGGATTCCAGGTATAGGATCCCGGTTGTGGTAGCAAATGGGGCAGTTTTCAATGAAGTTTGGATGCGGCGATTGTCTGCGCAGATTTTAATATTTGTATGTGCAAGTTTTTATTTGTGCAAGGTAATTAGTGAGAGGACACAGTGTAACTCGAGAAATCTTCCTTAAAGAGGTTTTATTATTAATATTGAATGAAAAAGGTCGTCTTACAATGAAATCTTTCTAGTTTAAATTATTTATCAGTTAAACTTAAATTTTAATTAAAAGTCAATAAAACTACTTTTCTGACTATTTGAAAACATTAGTAAACAGATAAAAGCCAAGCATGACCCAATCTGCATAAATGTAAAGAAAAAACTGAAAAATTATGTTATTTATCATCTTTTATAGAATAGCACGGCAAGTTGAAATATCTGCATTCTTCAATCCTTACCCAAGCTTGAAACTGTCACTTCGGTTTACCTTGCAATTCTAGATTAATTAACCTTGAGCTGGTGTCTTACCAAAGCCAAATTTCCTTCATTTTTTAAATATTTAACCCAGTTTAAACTTCGTTGGTGAATATTGACATTTATCAAGCAAAACTTTCAAGTAAAATCCCAAATTAAAGCCCCATTCCAATAAATCGTCTTCATTATAGTGAGGAATTCAATATAAAATTTTGTTTGGGGTAAAATGATAAACTTTAATTTGTACTTAATAGTAAATAATTAATTACTGTTTGTGTTATTTTAAGCCTTGAGACTGTCCTGTCATATTCAGATCTTAAATTATGCTGTTTTACAAAGTGAAGAAACAATTATGAAAAGCTTTGTTCTATTACATTCCAAGAAAACTAAAAGAAATCATAAAATTTGTAAAAAAACACATCCTGAACAAAACAAAAGAAACTATTCAGTATTTTATGGCGTCTTTGGTTAATGACGTGTCTACTTTTTGGTTGCATTGTTATAATGAGCTTTAAGGTACAAACTCAAAGTAAAATGTTTTTATTTTATNTGCATTGTTATAATGAGCTTTAAGGTACAAACTCAAAGTAAAATGTTTTTATTTTATTTTTTAATGAGTTGAGATGAAATTGAAATGAGATACGGTGCACCTCTTTTGGAGTAATATTTTATTTTTCAGACAAGATCTTATCATGGTATATTAAACTATAATAGAAGCTAATTATGTTAACTTCACGCTTTGAATACATGTAGAATTTTAAAAGTTTTCAGGACTTTTTATGAAGGTGAAACTGGATAAGAAAAGCAACGGAGAGAGCAGAGGGAAAAGTGGAGATAACAAAACAGAAAATCTAACACTTTCTGCTCAAAATTTAAATGCTGAATGTTCAGTTAAATATTAACCAATTTTTACGAAATTTTTCCAAATTGTTAAACTAAGGTTTGTGTACACTTTTGATAAAAATTACACAAGTGTGATCTGGGGCTGACCTGGAAACCCTGCTTAAAATTTTGCATAGAGAAGCCCATCCCATAGAAAATTCTCCAATGTTGGGAACGTACTTTCATTAATTGACAACTAAAACTATTAAATCCATACTCACTTGAAAGATAAAACTCTGTTCTTAAACATGATACGTTATTTGTCACATTTACCAGTTTAATTTCAAATTATAATTAAAAAGTAAATAAAATTTCTTTTGTAAATATTACGGATCAAGAGAAACGCAGGTGGTAGCTGCTTTTGGCCTTAACATACGTAAAAGCACAAAAAAAGTTTACTTTATTTCTCACGAACAGTTTTTATAGGTTTTCTTTGCAAATTTTTACTATTTTCCAGCCATTCCAAACCTGAAACTGAATGCAATTTTTGAATTTTTATTAACATGATATAGAGCCTGGGCAAAGTCAATTTTCAATCTAAAATAGCATAAGAAAATAAAGGGAGTCGAGAGAGAAAGGAGATAATTTGAGATAACAAAACAAAGAAAATGCACATCTTCCAGTTAAAAATTTAAAGGCTAATTGCTCAGGTAAATATTACCCGACTATTTCGATATTTACCAGGTTGGTTAAACTGTAGCTTGTGTACACTTCTGTTAAAAATTATCCAAATACGGCCAGGGGTTGGACTGTATTTCCCCTTTGAAATTTTGCAAAGGGTAACACATCCCATTGAAATTTGTGCGAGGTTGGAAGCATACTTTCATTATTTAAAAGTTAATTCTTGATTAAACCTTTAACAAATTTATACAATTTGGAAGATAAGCCTCTTATCTATAAGATCATACAAGTATTGGCATCTTCCGATCTTTGGTTTTTTACAATCCCTGGATTTTATATGGCGATTATCGGGTTATCTTGGAATTTTATTTGTATGTGGTTGATTTGTATACGGAAATTTTCAAAAATAGTGGGAAAAAGAGTTGGCATCTTGCTTGAATAGGAATAATTATTAATTTTGAATTAAAAAGGTCGTCTTACAATGAAATCTTCAATCAATCTTAAGTGAAATCAATGAAATCTTAAGTTCAAGTTCTTGACTAGTTTAATTTCAAATTTTAATTAAAAAGTTAATAAAATTTCTTTTCTGACCTTTTGAAAGTATATAAGGTAGATTCCTGCCGGCCCAGCCGTAAACTGTATAGGTAGGTAAAAAGAAAAATCTAAAAAATATCACATTTTTTTGGCTTTTGTAGATTAACAGTTAATTTGTATTATTTGCATTCTTCCACCATTTCTTTAAACATGCTGCAACTGTCACTGCGGTTTGCAATTCTAGTTTGACTGAGCTGGACAATCGCAAAAGAACATACAATGCACAAGGAATGGCTGATGATTCCACTTGGAGCAGAGGCCTAGCCTGGGGCATTAACGGGTATACAACGACCTACATGAAATGAACATGACAATTGACCTTTTGAGATACCCGGATATTATTGTAATTAGTTGAGTATTTAGTATAAATTTTCAATTATCTTCGAAATTATTTACCCTACAATTAAAATTAAACCATCAAGCAATAGCGCATTTTACAGGATGATGAATAAAACCTCAGTAAAGGTCTGAAGTCACAGTGAGAGGAGAAAAATAAGCTTTAAGTGGATACAGAAGCACTTGAAGGGAGGAAAATAGAAAATATTTTGGCCCGCTTTGAATAAAACATGTTTTTACGTTACAATTCTTCCATGAAAACATAAATGAAACGAATTTGTTTGCATAAATAACTCTTTATTTTAGGACATAGATATTACCTGTGTACCATCTGATGTTTATCCTGTGCTTAATTTGGAACACTAATAATACAAATCATTTAGATATTAGCTTAATTTCATTTAAAACAAGTTTTTCGTGTTGATAGCCGAAATTAATCTTAATCAAAGGCTCAAAAGGGTTTAAAATATTTAATTTTTGCCCCCATTCTCTTCTTTTTTTTAACAATTTTTGTTTCTGGAACCTTCATTAGGAAAAGTTTGTAGCATTCAAGATACACGCAGCCATTTCTGTCCGAAAATGGAATGGACGGTTTTATCTGCATATCACAAGGCGCATTCGGATTCCAGGTATACGAACCCAGCTGTGGTTGAAAACGGGACCGTTTTTAATCATTTGGCGATTGTCTGAGGAGACTTTTTTCTTTGTGATTGAGTTGTTTTAGGTAATGTTTGAAGGCATTAAACATCTTTCCAAATTAGGAATAATTATTTATTTTGAATTAAAAATGTCGTCTTAATATGAAATCCTTCAAGTTCAAAATTATTGATCAGTTTAATTCAAAATTTAATTAAAAAGTCAATAAAATTACTTTTCGGAACATTTGGATATAATAAGAAGGTAGATTCTAATTTAACCCAGTCCTGGTCAAAATTTAAAGTAAAAACTGGCAAAAAATCGTAATATTTATCAGCTTTTGTAGATTACCACTGCAAATTGAAATATTTGCATTCTTCAACCCTTTACCCAAAACTGAAACTGTCACTGCGGTTTAATTTGCTATTCTAGATTGACTGATCGTAAGCTGGAGACAAGCCAAAGCCGAATTTCCTTCGTTTTTAAATATTTACACCAATTTTAACTTCGCTGGTGTATATTGACATTTATAAAGTAAAATTTTCAGTAAAATTTAAAAATAATATTCCATTTCGGTAAATTTTTACCATCATAGTGAGGAATGCAAGTTGAAAATTAAGATCGTTTTGGGATAAAACGATAAACTTTGATTTGTACCTAAAAGTAAATTATTAATTACTGTTTGTTTAATATTACCTTTAGCTTTGACACATTCTAACCATGTGACCTGAATTTTTTATGTTTACAAAATAAAGAAACAATTATAAACAGCTTTGTTCTTAAACATTTTTAGAAAACAGATAGGATGCATTAAATTTGTATAAACACATGTTTAGCACAAGAAAAGAGACTAATAAACATGACGCACTTAATTGATGACGTGCTTACTTTCCAGTTATCTTCATGAGTTTACAGAAAAGCAATTATTAATAAAGTAAAATGTTTTTATGGTAATTTTTAGGAGTTTGAGATAATAGAGTAATCAGATTTTGAGAAACCCTCGTCAATAAAATATTTCTTCGTTCAGGTAACATCTTGTTATGAAATTACGCTAAACGGCAGTCCAAGATTTTGATTTTACAAATTAAATTGCAATTTACGCAAAAAATCAAAAATAGTTTTCATTAAGGTAAAACTGCATAAGAAATAGAACGAAGAGAGAAGATGGAGGAGTCTAGATAACAAAACAAAGAAAATCTACCACTTTCCGTTCAAAATTAAACAGCTAATTGTTCAATTAAATGTTACCCAATTTTTACGAAATCTTTCCAAATTGTTGAACTAATGCTTGTAAACACCTCTGATGAAAATTACTCATGTGTAACCTGGGCTTGACTTATAATCCCCACTTAAATTTTGCATGGTATAAACCCATTCCATATACATTCGTGCGAAGCTGGGAGCATACTTTCATTATTTCAAAGTTAGTCAATGATTAAAACTTGAGCAAAATTATATTCATTTGAAAGATAAAACTCTATAGAACTCTATAAGATCTATAAGATGATACAATATTTACATCTTTTGACCATTGATTTTCTGAAACCCACGGATTTTATTGTAATTAGTTGAGTTTTTGTATAAATTGTTATTT
>JAANSO010004412.1:0-10132 GCA_036507315.1 Lepidocyrtus fimetarius | reverse complement strand
CAGAAGACAATCTTCAATGCATAAACAAAATTCCGTAATGTGCTCCGTTTTATTTAATTTAAAATAATTGCTAAACTACTGTGCATTTGGAAAAGTTTAGGATAATGAAGTGATCATCGTTTCTGTTGGGAGTATTTCAGTAGTGAACCCCTTCATTTAGAGTCTTAGTTGAACATTTTACAAAGGAAAACGCAATAACGAATATCATTTATTTTTTACATAAAAATTTTTACAAGGGGGCCCAATTTATATGTGATGGTCCGGGGCCCAGCCCAGTCTAGATTAGGCACTGTTAAAACTCTTGAGGAATTACAGTCATGTAAGTCAATCGGATTAGCCAGTGAATAGATTTTTTAATTTTATAAATTAATGAAGAAAATTTCTAATAAATTATTCACCTTGTCTTTTATACTTCGGAAAAACTACCAGCAAATATTTTCGTTGTATTTTCGTTAAGAAAATGAAAAGAATTATACTTGCAAGTTTCACTAAAAATGGGAATGATACGATTAACATTGCTGCTTGTTTTACTACATAGAATGGAAATATTTTTTGTTTCTCCCAATGTATTTCTCTGTTTTAAAACCGGCAGCCGACCTAATGCAAAAGGTGAGGTGAGGGCATGCTGCAAAGTTGATGGGGAACACATTCCTAATTTATGACATTAACGTATTTTATGAACATGCGATTTGCTACAATGCTGATAAACTTCAAAGGAGAGACATTTCGGTATTCGCAATTATTTTATTTCACAAGTATCAGAAAAATCATTCAAATTTAGCAACAGGATGACATTTTTGAACATGAGGCTTAATAAGATTCATACGGGTAAAAGTTCGAAAACAAATGTTACAAGAAAAAGGCTTATTTCTGTCGTGAATGACTTTCAAATGTCTTTGTAAATCCGATGCGTACCTAAACTTCTTCTTGCAAATTTCGCAATGATGCCGCTTGTGACTCTCGTCACCAGTGTGGATTCGCATGTGGTGTTTTAAATATATTTCTGTTTTTAATCTTGTGTGGCAAATTTTGCAAACAAAAGGCCTATCTTCTGAATGGCTAGCCAAATGCATTTCCAAAACTTCCAATTTCAAAAAGGACCTCTTGCAAGTTGAACACTTATACGGAAGTTCTCCAACCTTGTGAATCCGGGCCATGTGATAGGTCAAGTAGGCTTCTTTTTTAAACTTTTTTGGACACATTTTGCACTGGAAAGGTTTGTCCTCTGAATGAGTTAAAAGGTGAACTCTTAGGTGAGACTTTTGTATAAATCCTTTTTTGCAAATTTTGCAAACTTCCGCTTTCTCTTTAGTGTGCGTCCTCAAGTGGCAGTAAAGCTCTGCATTAGTGAAGAATGCTTTGGAGCAAATTTTGCATTTGTGTGGCTTATCCACTTGGTCCCGTAAATGAAGTCTGGCAATGTGGCATTTTAAGTCATTTCTTTCATAAAATCCTCTCGAGCAAATTGGGCAGTGGAAATTTGGAATTTTGTTTGGAATGTGTTTTTTTGCATGGTTCTTGAAATCTGAATTATACATGCACTCTTTTGGACACTCTTTGCAAAAATAAGGACGCTCCTTGGTGTGAACCCTTAAGTGCTTCTCAAGCTTGGATGGGCCTTCGAACTTCTTGTTGCAAAATAAACAGTCATTCTTTGATTCCGGACCTATGTTGTGGATGAGTTGATAAGTGCGCAACCTTGGTTTGGATGTGGCTTTGTAAACTCCACAAATTTCACAGGGAAATTGACCTGGATTGTGAGTCAAAAGGTGCCGGTTCCAGGAGCCCCGCGTTACACTTACGTTGCAAATTTTGCAGTAAACTAATTGCTTTCTTCCTTCCAACGGCATTTTCAAACGATCTGGTTTCACTGTTAATAAACTGAATAAATTGCAAATCTTAGTTTAAAAATAACCTTTTTGCAAACATTTTTAAATTTTACTGACAAGAATTATTGATTTATTTCGAAAGCTGTAAGTATTTTATAAAAACACACTTACCCACTTGAACGGAAGACTGATATTTGTAATGGCTTGGTTTGATTAAAAATATTCCTACAAATAAATTGAAAACAATTTGCTAAATTTTATTAAGTAAAGATATTCAGCATTGTAATATTTTATAGAACAAGGCAGGTGTGCTTTGGCAAAAGTTTTTAACGGATGATTTTCTCAAAAAGTGAAAAGAAAATACATTGCTTGTATTTGTAGTAATATCAACAATAAAAAAGGTATTGAACAAGTGTGTTTTCTTCCCTCTTGTTCTATTAGAAAAAGAAAAATCATGGCTTCTTGGGGAGGAGGAGAATGTTAATGAAAATGCATCTCTCCTGCTTTCTTTTATTGAAAACCTCACATTGCGTACGGAACATGTAGAAAATGCAGAGACAGGTAAGTTTTAGTTTTTAAATGAGAGATGCTGCGTAAACAGAAGTGAACAAAGATGAGAAAGGATGAGAACTGTCATTTTCAAAGCATTGAAATGATATCCTGTCCCAATGCAATTTCACTTTGCTCTCTTCTCATCTCCTTTCATTATTGCCTATGCCTGCTTTGACATTGTGTACAGTGAGCTAGAAAGAATTCATAAAAACAGTGTATCGGCGTTAAACAACGGAGAGAATTAAAGCAAGGATAGAGAGGAAACTCACCTGTTGCTTCAATCCCACTTATGCTAAATCAAGAAAAGCCTATCTTTGTCTACCTTGCCGGTGATTTTTGAAGCTTTTCCATTGATGAGAAAGTTGTATTTATTGGATGGAAATGGAAGCGTAGTTGCGGATGAAAATGAGTTGAAAAGTTCTCATTCACAAGTGGAAATTAAAGTGTTGGATGTGAAGCAAAGCTTTGAACAATGTTCATTGCCAAACTTATTTTAAAAATCTGCAAAAATGACCCATTCTGGTATGAAAAATAGTGGTTGAAAATGTTTGCTTTCTTTTATGTGCACAAGCGTGAGATTTTGTTTATTCAACGCAACAATGAAAGATTTCTTTGCAAGAATGAAAACAGACAGGCAGAGATTGTTTATCTGACAGGAAGCAAGTTTTCTATAATTTTGAGGGCTTGTTCACTCATTCATTTCATTTATTGTTTTGATGAAGTCATTGCATTGTACTGCTTGAGAGTAGCTTAAGAATATAAAAATAAGATTTAAAAGTAATTGAAAATCTTGAAAACATTTTTACATTTAAAATAAATTCAAACTTGTAATTGAACAACTTGAATTGAACAGGTCAAATTTATTAAAAGTTTTTTCTGCATAATCTTTAAAATGGAAAAATCCAAACAAAAAGCCATTCTGGCTCCAAAACAAATCTTTCCTGTGAAATCTGTATAAAATACAAAACAAAAACCAACTTGACAAGGCATAAAAGATCATGCCACAAAGTTGGAGCTGACTAAATTCGCGATTGTTTATTTTGCAAGAAGAAATTCTCTAGATATTCCCAGTTGGAGATTCATTTAAGAACTCACACAATGGAAAAGCCTTATATTTGCCGGGTATGTGGAAAAGGTTTCTCAATTAAACAAAGTCTTCAATTTCACTTTCGGATTCACACCGGGGAAAAGAGCAATCTTGTGTCGTGCCGGGTGTGCAAAAAACAAATGGAAAAACGATGCATATGGAAGCACATGAAGTGTCATGAGAAACCGAAGCATTCTTGTGATATTTGCAAATACAAAACTTCACGATCCGACTCATTAGCTCGACATAAAAGATTTGTGCATAAACTTGGAGCAGTTTCAATTCTGGAGTGTTTATTTTGCAAGAAAAAATTCTCTTTCACTTGGGAACTGGAGCATCATCTGAGAACTCATATTTTTGACCGTCCCTATTTTTGCAAAACTTGCAACGCTGAATTCAACTCTATAAGGGAATTAAATGAACATCGGGGAAGTTCCCACAGCACTTACCCAGCCTCAGTATTACAATGTCCTATTTGCTCAGTTATGATAAGACAGGGGACTTATTTTAAAACGCATTTAAAAACTCATTTTGATGAAAAACTGCATAAATGTGGTGTATGTAACAGAACTTTTATAACAAAATATCAACTTGAATCTCATCTCAGAACTCATACAAAAGCCAAGCCTTTTAGCTGTTCCATCTGTGGGAAACGTTTTTCCCATAAAAACACTCTGAATTGTCACCATAGGATTCACACGGGGGAAAAGCCTTATCCTTGCAAAATATGTGGGAAATGTTTTCGGCAAAGGACAGACATGAAAAAACATTACAGACTGCATTCCAAACCTGAGCTTTATCAATTCAAGTGTAAAGAATGTGGAGAACGGTTTATTTTTAAACATCGTTTGAAGGATCACATCCGGTTAATTCATAAATGTAAGAAAATGCTTGATTTTTAATTTAATTTTTACAATAATTTTTATATTTTCTATGAAGTGAAAAGGCTCCATTCGTGCGAAATTTGTGAGAGGAAGTTTACAACCCCAACGAGGTTAAGCCAACACTTGAAGATACATTCTGGAGTTAAACCTTTCTCATGCCAAGAGTGTCAAAGAACGTTTTTGGAAAAGTGTCATCTTCAAACACATTTGAAATTTTCTCATAAAATCTCTCATTAAATTCCAAAGAATTGAACATTGAGCTTCAATGCTTCCATTTAAATAATCCCAGCATTTTAATGATTGTGTTTTAACGATGTTTTGATGATCAGGAAATATTTTAGAAAACTGAAGAATAAAACTGATAAAATTATATTATTTTATTATTAACTGAAAAATGTTTATTAGAAACCTACAAAATAATAATGGTTTTTCTTAAATCAAGAATGTGTAACATTGTTTTATTTTAACGATTTTATTTCATCTACCCAATTCAGTAATTATATATAACCAGATATATTGCAGTAAATTACATTAAACCAAAGGTAAGCCAGCTCCTTTTAAAATTATCTCTCATTTCTGTCTGTGAAGATAAAACGAATCAGCAATTGAATGTGGCTTGTTTGGTTTGCTTGCAAAACTTTCTCTCTTGCTCCAGCTCTAAAACTTCATCCACCAGAATGGCCTCTCCTTGTTTTTAATAATCCTGAGATCTGTTGACAATCCTTACCTTAACATTTACCCTTTTTGAAATCAATTTGTGTGGGACTTGGCTGCCAGGCAGCAAAGTAATCTGCTCCAGTTTTGGCCATGTCTTAAGTACTGTGGTAAAGTTTTCTTTGTGCAAAACCACCTCCAAGGTTTTCAACCCTGGAGCAATTTTTCCCAACAATCGAATAGCTGACCAAGTGAAACTTTTGTAGAAATGGAAGAACTTTAAGTCTGGAAGTGACAACTCTGGAAGAACTCCTTCGTTTTCCGCCTCCCCTTGAATGTCTTCAACTTGTAACTTGTTCGTAACAAAGTCCAAATTGATTTTTCCTCCCATTACAAACCAAAACTCCTTCAACTTTTTCATGTACCGCAGACTTGTGAAGTTAAAATTATTTTCATGATTAGGGCGAGTCTTGTAGTTTAGGTGTACCCTTAACCTAGTTAAATTTGAAAACGTGGTTCTCCCACCATCCGAAAAGTCCAATGGATCTAGAATCTCTCCTTCCTGGCAGTTAATGTACAACTCAAGCCTAGTCAGTGTCTTCCGAGCTAAGTTTAAAATTCTTAGCAAAGCTTTATCTTCGTTTAGTTGAAAACGGTGTGGGTTATCCAGACGGTCCAATTTCAGGACTAGACTCTTTAATGGAGGACGAACAGTTTTCATGTACGACTCTAACACATCGATGTTCATAGTAGCGTCTATTTCATTAACGTCAAAAAAGCCCAAAGATGTAAATTGTCGATTTAAAAGCATTGCTTTAACTATCATTTCCCGTGAGGTTTTTCGCATCCAAATATTCTACAAATGCAATAATTCGGGTTATTTGGAATAAATAAACTAGATTAAACACATGATCAAAAATGTTTTAAAATTTACCTTAAGATTAGGACAGATTTCAAGTAAAACATTAATCTTTATTGCGGATGCGTAGCCGTAACCATTTAAAAGTGGACCGTAATAAACGTCCATTACATTACCCGCCGGAACAAGGGACTTGCCAATTGCGATACTTTCCAACTTGGGAGCAATTGCAACCTCATCATCTTCCGCTCCAAAGAACGTATAATTTACTGTCCCAGAGTCGTCATTACACTTGTACCATTTGTACGGATTAAAATCCAACCTGGTTAGGTCAGGACAACGCTTAAGAATCCATTTGAGTCCGCTCATGGAGTTGTTTATTGATTTTAAAGCACAAGTCTCAAGGTCAAGGTAATTTGCTTTGGGAAAGAACTGTTCCCACAGGATTCTGGCAGGGTCTTCTGGGTCCAATGATGGGAGAGGGTACATTTTACCTATACCAGTGGAATCATGAGTAAAGCGGAAGTTGCGAAAAGGTGTGGCAAACAAATCAAAGGGCGGCTCATCATCTACAGTATTGCTCCGGGAGTCGGAGTTCGAACGGTTCTTGCTTTTCTTATGCAAGTATGCCTGTAAATAAAAATATTAATTTAAATATTTAAATGTCAAGGTAAATGAATCATATTCACTGACGGTTTGGTTTCATTCGCATAACTTACTTCGACTAAAGCCTCAATGACTTCCTCCGTCAGAATTACAACAGCCGTCCTCCGCCACTGGTTCAAAGTGTTATCCCTCCAAACGCGACACACTGCACGGATACGTTTCAAATCCTCCAAATCTCCAAGGTTGGCCCAAATTATGTCCCAAATCTAGAATAATTTTGTAACAATTAACCAGAAAAAATAAACTTAATTAAATAAAATTTAGAGTCAAGTCACTATTGAAAGACTGAATTTTTCAGCTTCACTAACGGAGAAAATGTTTACCTCCGGCAATGTCAACGGATTCAAAGTGCTTTCAACAAGAGGGTCTATTTTGACGCTATTTCCCTTCGAAGCAAACTTAACTCTTTTCGAGGTTGACGGCGTGGGAACTTCCACCCGAGTTGATGATTTTGAACGGGTTCTACTCGCAATGCCATCGCATGGTTTGCTAACTTTATAGGACTCCTTCCCAAAATCTCCCATTTTTTATGTTTTAATTTTTTGTTACTTTTTTAAATTAATAAACTTGAATAACTTGTAAAACTTTTTTCTGGGGAGCTTTTGCCAAAGCAACTAACCAACAGTAAATGACGTTTTGAAGAGAATTATACTTTTTTAGCCGTTTTTTCGTAGTAAAAATGCCCACATAAGGTAGCTTAAAAATTAAGTTTTATGAAAGGATTCAATTGTATGAATCACGTACTCCGTTTTTAAAGCTTCTTTGAAAATCAACTGCCTTGAAACAATGAAAGTTTAGAAATACCAAAATTCCATTTTGGGTACTTCTCTCTACACTTTGTTTTCCTTCCTTTCAGAACAAGAACTTTACCCTTCTATGCTAAAGTTAAATAGCTCAAACAAAATTTAAGGAACGAAGGGATCAAGGCAGAGGAGAATTTTTAATAACAAAGGTTACACAACGTCAATATATGCATACATGCCTTAAATTAAACTAAAAATAGACAAAGAGGGATTAAATTTTCTATCCCGTCCCAAATTGAAGCTTAACATTAAAATATAAAACTCTTCCATACTGAGAGTTTCTGACTGCAGGAAAAATAAGGTTTTGGTTAACTTCTGTTAAATCATTTAATACAATTAAATTTATAATTAAAATCCATGTTTGAAGCAATTGCAGTAATTAAATCATCCAGAAAAAGTGTTGTATCACTGCGGCTATCCACCCGATTCTGAAGGAGACGAGAAACTGAGGATCACTTATTTTTCCATAACTTTTTATTTCTTTAATTTTCTTCAGTGTTTCAAAGCTACCTTTTAAGTCAGCCATTACCAGGTAGATCAAAGCCCATTCAAAAGGTTTTAACGCTGGATCTGTTACCGCTGCCGTAATTTTTTTACGTGATAGGTGTGAAATATCATTTAATATATATTTTGTCACTTTTCAACAAAACTCAATTCCGATCTAACCTTCTGTAGTGATTTCCATTTTTTAATTTTCAAAATAGATAAATAAAATAGATTAGCAAATATGTTTTTTGCAACTATTTTACTGCAAGTTTAATTCAACATTTGGTCTTTAATAATTTGGCAGAATGTTTATAATGCTACGAAATAAAATTTTAAAATAATGTGAAGGATAGGAAACCACAGCTGTTTTTTGCATTTTAAAGCTTATTTTATTGAGCTCGTGTCACTAATGCTTTTCAAGAACATTGGAAAAATATCTTTACAAGAGTGCAACATGTGCAAGAGGTGAAGAAAACTCTCCTTGGATACTATTCATTGCTTCTTGATAAAAAATCCAGTCTTGACTTAGAAATATCTTTCGAAGAAGATTCAGTAAAGTGTTAAGCTGACAAAGAAACTTACCTAAGCCGTTGCTTAAAACCGCTCTATGCTGTCTGCATCTAATGCAAAATTCTTTTTTCGTTTTACTTGTCAATTATCACAAAGTGTTGTTAGAAAATCGAACGAGATAATCTAATCGTAAGTATGTAACCTTTCAGGGTTTTTACATAGGTTAAAATTAAACCATGCACATTTCGCAACACGTTGACAGCCATCCATGAACAATTTCGAAGAAAACACTATTGAGATTTGTCCAATGGTAAAGTAGGAAACAAATGCAAATGTTTTTCATTAAAATAAGTACGTCTAACCAATACCTACTAACTATTATAATTAATGTTGCTTTACTTGACCAGGTACGTTGATAAAAATTGAAACAACCACTAATTTGAAATTACTGAGCAATTTTAGACGACGTAAAAGCCAAATTACTTTGTTTTAAAATAAAAATATTTAGGTCATTTTCACATTCCTTTTAATTTACCCGTGCACAATTCCCGCCACGTGCACAGGGATTATTGAATACTTGGGAAGCAAACAGATAGTTTTTATCGAGATTCGTTCAGCGGTATAGTAAAAACCAATTGTATCACTGTTTTTTTACTAAAACAAATATGTTTCAACAATACCGACTAGCTGTTACGAAAAGTGTTACGTAGGTTGACGAAGGACGCTGATTGAGATCGAAACGAGATTAAATTTGAATTTAATGCGCAATTTTATCTGCGGTAAAAGCCAAATTAACTTGTTCTAAAATTCTAATTATAAGGTCATTTTCTCATGCCTTTTAATTTGCCCGTGCACAATTCCCGCCACGGTTACAGGGATTTATGAATAATTGGGAAGCAAACAAATAGTTTCTGTCAAGATGCGTCCAGCGGTATGGTAGAAAACAATTGTATCAGTGTTTTTTATTAAAGCAAATAAATATATTCAACCAACACCAACTAATCGTAAGTGTATAACGGTAACGGCAAACAGAGATTTTCCTTTAGGTTTTTGCAATTGACAATTGCTCGTGGAATATGATGGCATACTAAGTTTCAGACTGTACCTCCAGCGGTATGGTAGAAAACAATTGTATCAGTGTTTTTTATTAAAGCAAATAAATATATTTAACCAACACCAACTAATCGTAAGTGTATAACGGTAACGGCAAACAGAGATTTTCCAGAGGTTTTTGAAATTGACAATTGCTCGTGGAATATGATGGCATACTAAGTTTCAGACTGTACCATCTTTTATTTATAATTTTAGTTGATGTTTTCTGATCTGAAATATTTTCTGGCTTTTAAAATTAATTTAAATATTTTAAACAGTAATTTGGCAAACGGAGATTATCAATGTTGACCTATGCTACATATATATTTAGCTAACGCAAGGAAATAAGACACTAACAATGAAAACCGGTGCTTTTATATAAAACGCTTAATTTTTTAACTATATTTCTAGTGATGTACTTTGATATACCAAAAGCTTAACTTTTCTTTGCTACCCAACGTTTAAATTTAAAATACTTGGCGGTAATATTTAGTCTTTGTTTAAAGCCTTTCTTTGCTACCCGCAAGTTATTTGTAGATATCAATACAGGTTTTACAATAATTTTTGATGTGTTTGTAGTTGTTTTATATCGCAATGTCCAGTTTTTGCAAAATATTTCAAGAAAAAAGGAAACGAAGGTGAGGAGTAAACAAACCAAACAAAAGTAACAAATAAAATTAAGGACTGGTTTTGGAACTGGTGAAAGGGAT
>JAANSO010004411.1:0-10134 GCA_036507315.1 Lepidocyrtus fimetarius | reverse complement strand
ACGGGTTTCCTTGTGTAAGACACACCAGCAACAAAACATGAGAAACATTTGTTTCTGTTTTTTTACTAACCAATGTTCTAAATAACATAAGATCTTATTTCTTGGGATGTTAGTTGATAAAAAGCTGTGTAATGATTTTAGATCACTGATGGCAAAGAATTTAAAACAAAATGACAAGAAGAACACAGCAATCAACTGACTGGATAGTTATAAGAACTGACATTTTTTTTAAATTCTAAGCTTTTTTAGATAGAATTGTCAAATTGTTGCATAAGATGTATTTACAAATCCCTGCCACTTTTTTTGTTCACTATTGCTAAATGATGGACAATGGATTTTCCAATATCTCATCACTGATCAATAGGAAATGCAATTACGTCCTGATCTTCAGTGGCCATCCGCTTTGCCTGATCAAAATGAACTGGCATGTGAAGCCGAATAAAAGTAAGAAAAATGGAAAAAGGAAGTAAGCAGTAGTCCTCCAATTCCATCAGCATCATCATTATCATATGATTAGTGAATATAAAGCATGAAGCTATTTTCTTTCAGTTAGTAAACAAACCATTGCACGGTTTTTACATAAAATGTATAATAAAATCTGAAACTGGCAATGATAGCAACGCTATTCCACATACTCATATGTCTCCATTCACGCAGTCCTCATTGTATTTTAGTTGAAAAAGCACATTATCCAAATCTAACATTTATCAGATCACATTCACAAACATCTTTGAGGAATAGAAGAAAAACAAAATGAGCATGACAATGTTACCCAAAAGGACGGATAGACAGGTAGATACATCGCGTCAAGGCACGAAGACCCAACTCGACAGTGAAATATTCTTTTTAAGAACAGAAGTGGAGAGGGACAAAAAGGAATGACGATGCGACAGGCAATATTCTTACTTCTTCCTCCTTCTTTATTCTTTTCATGAATTTTTCAAGACATTATTGTGTCTCTATGTATGTATACTTTTGCCGTTATTATGCGTATCATCATTCTATTATGCATTATCATCATGCTAACCAATAACAATTTCTTACCTGAAGTAACCATATGCCTTTGTGCACATGTAGTTGCCTGAAAAAGCATTTTAGTTATTATTTAGGAGTTGGTGCCATTGATTACTACAACTAACGCACTTCTCTGTTTTTTCACTTGTCTTCAACATAATCATGTAACTGCCAGAGTACTGATGATGTCACAGTTTTTATACAAAGTTGTGCACAATGCGTAAAAATAATACGAAAATTAATCTTTAGCAGAAAAGGAAAAAAGACCTTTGCATATCGTTACCGTTTTCAAAGGAATAATTTTACAATACACTTGCTCGATGTAAATTTTTTAGAGTGACAGATGAAGAGTAAGATTATTATTAATCCTCAAAGCGTTTTATGCTGCTGAGCATTCACTTTGAGCGACGAATGTACGGTGTTCATGTTCGATCCTTTTCATAATAATCAGTACATTACGAATATCGTAATTTTCAAAATGTAGCTTTTATAATACTTTTCCTGTTTCAATTGAAAATATTAATGCTGCAAAACTATAATGACAAGATGCTTTCTCTCCTGGGCAAAGCGTTTATTTATTGTACGCTTTGTTTGTCCTTCTGACATAGCGTTCATAAATCTTGAATGCTTTCTGAAGCTTAATGGAGAAGCCGGATAAATTACAGCGTGTTGCCTACATCTCCCAATTCTGTGTGCTAACCATTCTAGAACAATTTCTAGCTACTATGCTTTATTTGCCGTATATTTATAAAACAATTTGGCGTTTTGTTGAATGCTGCAGATCATTTAAAGTGTCCTATACTAAATTAAGAAAACCCCTTGATCATGTTAACAATAGGAGAGAATTGCAATAAAAGACCTTCTATCAGCGTATCTTTTAAAATTATCAGAATGCGGCAGTTACTCTTCAAATTGCAATGGGACAGTAAAATACACCTGGCATGTCATCATCATCGTCATCATCTATAAACTGCACGAGCACGTCCACATTCTCGCCTTCCCGTCTTTTTCATTGGTATTTTGCAAGGTAGACCAGTTGAAAACGCGTATGCAATGTCATTAAAAAGGTTGTGGCTGTAATCACACGAATGTTATTGACTGCAACATCTCTAAAAGACATTCCTCTCGCTGGAATGTTTTTATATATTTTTTAGTAAAAATATATAAAAATATTGATGATTCATGCATTGTTCATTTTTCTAGAAAAAAAGATTAAATTGGAATTTCTATTGCATAATAACAACATGGGATTACTAAAAAAAGGCTTTGCGATTCGAATTAAAACTTTGCTAATTTATAGTTAAGATTTCATCCTTCATTGCACAAATATTTTTTACTTATGTTTTGATTTGTATAATGTACTTATCTTTTTGAAGTTAACATAGAAAATAAATTTGATTAAAGTAAAATTGTTTACGATTCGTTAACTGTTTACTCATTAGCGGCAGTGAAGAATGTTTTGATAAAACTAAAAATCGTGGGATTTCGTTATATGAAGACTAGTAATATGAGGACGGATTATTAGGCATTTTATAAGTAGGTAGTTCTTCTTTTATTACCTGAATTACACTAGCCATAGTCTCAATATATTGATCAAAGCTATGCGAAGCAATAAAAATCCATCAATCTTTTTACGAAAAAGGCTTCAAAATCTATTGAAGTCATAATGAAAAACGACTATTTCCTACTTCCTGACTGCTTCAGAGCACACCATCCATCCCATCAACTCGGCGAAATTTTGCTAGTCACTGTACAATCTGAGGATTACGTTATCCTGCAAAAAAACCTTTTTGTTCAACAAATAGTTACCGAGTGAATTTTTGGCGGTAGGGTGAAGTCCCTTATCAGCAAGGCTGTGAGGAAAGACGCATCCGAAGTAGAGAATAGAAAAACAGCAAATTTCCTTTTAAATAATGCATTGCGGCAATTTAGCTCTTAACTTTTATTCCAAATTCATCGACTGAATAAACAAATCGATAGGATACGTAATTGCATCGGGAGGGAAGCTTGCAGATAAGTAAAATAATATATTTCTGGCCTCCTACATACCTCCACATGATTTAAATTGAACATTGGCAAATTGTTAAGGTTGCAGAGTAGTGGTGCACACAAAAGATTGTAAAAACATCAAATGTGAACCTGTCATTCAATCCTTCTTTTGTTGGCTGGCGTGGATAAGATTGATTAATCATTTTTTCTATGCTCTAGTCATTATAGATAGTGATATACGCACAACCACCGTTGTTGCTACCAAAAAGCTATTAATTTAATTAAATGAGTATTGATAAGATCCATTATTGTACATGAAAAATAGGAAAGTCTGACAAAAGAATCTAATAACGTCCCCAATTATGCCAGGATGTTGTTAGAGATTATTTGCTACTGTTTGCTATTAACTCTTGAAAAGGAAAATGGAATCGTTCCTTCAGCTAATAAACTACTGTTCAAGAAGGTAACTTGTCTTCGTCACATGCGACAACTTTTTTATCAGATGCCCTTGGAGTGCTCAAATGTCAACTTGCAAATTATGTTATAGTGATCTCATAAATGTGTATTAATCAGATGTACACCAATAATTTCAGCATTTAATTGTTCCTCATTCCTTATTTGATTTGATGCGCTTTGTTTTTCCTTACATGTAATCTATAAACATTTATGTTCCTGAAATAATACTGACTGTTTATTTTAGAACAGGATCTCCAAAAAGTTTTCATAAATATGTCTCTAATTTGCCAGAAGCACATGGTTTGCCTGAACCACTGCCCAAAATCTTTCGTTTAGATGATTTTTTTGTAACTTGACGGATGATTAAAAAACTATAAAGTAGCGTGCAAAGTAAACATATTTCATGAATTACCCAATGTTTATGCTAATTTGGAATGAAATTTAATACAAAATAATCAGATGTACACCAATAATTTCAGCATTTAATTGTTCCTCATTCCTTATTTGATTTGATGCGCTTTGTTTTTCCTTACATGTAATCTATAACATACATTTATGTTCCTGAAATAAAACTGACTGTTCATTTTAGAACAGGATCTCCAGAAAGTTTTCATAAAATATGTCTCTAATTTGCCAGAAGCACATGGTTTGCTTGAACGACTGCCCAAAATCTTTAGTTTAGATAATTTTTTTGTAACTTGACTGATGATTAAAAAACTATAAAGTAGCGTGCAAAGTAAACATATTTCATGAATTACCCAATGTTTATGCTAATTTGGAATGAAAATTAATACAAAACGTGTTTTCCAGTTTGCCATCAGCATCAACGGCAGTGATATCGCACCGCAGAATTGAATCACATTCAAAGGATAATAAATTTGATAACAAGTTTTTTCTTTCCTTGAAAATAGCTGTGCAATAGACGATAATAATCTTATGGACAGTTTTTCTTTTACCACCAATTATTTTAAAGCAATCCTTTTCCATTGCTTGATTCTTTTCTATCAATAAAGCAACTATGCACATGGTAATAAAAACTCGCTGACAAAAAAAAACAAATTTGGCTTTTCGCAACTCACTTCCTTCTTTATTCTATTGTTCCAAATGTTTATGTTCAGTAGCAAACTCTTTACCATTCTTGATTATATTTTAAAAGGTTTGTTCGTTTACATCAATTAAGCACGATCCTGAATAAATATTTTGATTACGTGAATAAAAAAGGCCAGCAAACAATTCAAATTATTTATAAAGACTCATCGCTTCTTCAAACGTCTTTTAAAATTTGAACACGTACACGTAGAGCATTACTATAATTCTCTGTAGCATCTTTGCTTGTGTTGGTTCTTGCTAATTTGATTCAATAAAATATTACCCTCGTGTAAAATTACCATCATAAATAAAATGCGTATAGAAGAAAAGGCAATCAGAATCTTATTTCCAAAGTAGCTTTTTAGTCCAGTCAATTTTTTTAGTAAAAGACCGACGAGCTGTTTGTTAAACTTGTAGTAAATACCAAGCATCAGCGTATTTGGAGAAACTTGAAACAACCAAACAACAAATATAAATTGCAATAAAATTATGTACGACTTGCTATTTTAAATTTTAAAATTTTCTTTTAAAGCTTTCCATTGTAATAAAATGTGTATTTTAATGATTTCCCTTCTTTAGAAAATACGACTTATGAATAAAACAAGGATAAAAAATTACTATTCCGTTTCCTCACAACAATATATAGCCCGTGCGGTGTGTGCGTGTGCATGGCTTTTTTATAAACTTGCACTCTACTCCTCCTCCCACACCAATTTTGATTCTTGAACTTAAGTTTTGCTGTAAATAATCTGGTCTCATTTCATGAGTTTTCGGTGCAGCTGCTTCCGCTTTTTCTGCTCGTTGGATTATGCATGAGTTTGGTAATAATAAGATGAGCTACTTTAGATGATGAGGATGAGAGCGTGATAACGTTGTTGGTGTTGACCTCGACAATGGAGAATAATAATTTTAGCCGGTCGTGCATTTAAATAGATCAACTTTACTTGTTTCGTAGTGCGTAGCATAGCATTAGTTAGATTCAAGCTGTTGCAAGATGATGTGGTCGGTGGTGGTGGCGTTGATAAAGTGATGATGGGCATGGTGTTATAGTTCATGTTGAGATTATGACTGATTGGAATCCTCTGCTGCTGGGCAGATGTGATTGAGAGTGACAAGAAAGTTTACATTTGTAATCTATGAAATGATGGGATGCGCTTATCTCTGCAGCAAATCTTTGGTTGTTAAGAACATTCTCCGCTCAATTCAAAAAATGAAAGGCCAATAAAAAAGTTCAAAGTATTTTTGATAGTAGTTAGTAATGCCACAAATTTAAGTTTACCTTTGGGTTATACTTATGTACAATGTTCAAGTTTAGTAAATAGATTTTATTCCACCAGTTCCATGTTCCAATTATGAGGAGGATTAATCATATCTTAAGCAGAAGTGTTGTTGAAAGCTTTTGAGGTAAGAGGTAAAGGTGGCACGCGTTTTTATTGGTGCTAAGGATTGTTATGAGAGCTTTTATGTAATGATAAGTAGAATTAGTTTGGCATGAAAGCATTAAAGAAATGACACATTGACACTTCCGTTGGTTACGGTTATATCAGAGAAAAGGAAATGAAAGGAAATTATAAAAAAGTCTCAGTGATTTAAGAGTAAAACAAAGACCTAATTTCACAAACAAAGGGAATTAGGTCGATCATGTGTAAGTATTGTCAATGCATCCGCTGTAAGGTTTCAACTTTGGATAATTTTAACTTAAAATTCGTTTTTTTAAATAAAATGCAAAATGGATTAATAAAATTAATTAGATTTCAATCCCGTGATTCATGAGGTTTTTAGGAGTTTGCAAAACATGCAAATGTGTACGCATCAACGTCAACTACATTTATAAAGCACAAACCACTTTCTCCGCTAGATAATACAACTGTACACTTGCTGGAAATAGATAGGCTCATGAGATAATAGAATAGTAATGGTGTACCCTGCCCAGTTCTTACAAGGTTTCCATCGCATCATCTTCCTTTTCATTCATTATTTAACATTGTGTAGGGCTTTGGCCTCTCCGTTTCGTGTGAATAATGACCCGCACGTTGAACCTATCCTGTCAAGTTTTACTTATTCACTAAAAAGCTTCAAATAAGCCACAGAAAATAGAAAATTGTTTGCGAACGCTGTTTTCTCCTATGCAAATTGGATTTTCTTCCCTTTTCAGTGCTTAGTTTCTCTACTTATTGCTATATACAATACAAACATATTTGTCAAAATATTGGTACTCCAGTAGTACAATAGACTAGTACAAGTATTAATTTACTATTATTTATCCCTGTACTATTTAAACATAAACCTACTTGCTCATTTCCAACAATTCGTATATCGTTTTTCTTCACAAAATCCTGTCAATTCCTTTTGTTTTCCATTATAACAAAAAATCTCTCAAATAGACAAAAACAGCTTTTTATGGAAATAGTTGAAACAGAAATGGTGGGGTTACATGAACCTTATCTTCAAAACGAGCTTCATAATAGAAGATACCAGTATATTTAGAGACACATGAGGAAATATCTATTAGAGTATTGATTTGACCTCATAAAAGTTCATCATTTTGATTAAACCTCAAACCTTGAGCTATTTTATGCCGTAAATGTACACAGTATTTATTTACATCACTTTTCTACTTTACATTTCCTGAACACCTTCAGTATAGATTCCGGGTCGGTGTTATGTTACTTTTTATATTCTGCCAAGGAGTCACTATTTTTACTTCCTATGAGCCTTTACTTCGGTTTTGCTAAATATGATACACACGCATATCATTACTTTCCTTGATTCATTTTTTCCGACTTTTTTTTAGCTTTTATTATTGAGAGTGACTCAAACTAAGAAGGGCGTGCATTTGCTTTCACTTACGATTAGTTTTCATATAATATAAGGAAGCAGGGCATAATAAAGCTTATCACGGTTTTGCAGGAGGAAAAGTACAACAGATAAAAATATCGTTATTAACTTTGTTGTATAGACTTTTGTGCTGAAAATATTTATGAGTGAAGAAAATTTTATAACCCTGTTGTGTGAAACTATTAAATAATTCTTGAGCTTATCAAAATAGCGAATTTACCTTATGGTTAGTAAATTTCTACTTTTCCAAAACATACATACAATGGTGGTTTTAGGTCAACGAAATACAAGGATACATCAAAGTAGCTTTTTCGTATTCTCTTAATTCTATATAAGTTTTTTGTGACCGTAAAGTATTATGCAAACATAAAAATTAAGACGCAAGATTTTATTCGAATCAAACTTTCAATTATTTTAATATTATTATTAACTGAAGATTAACTTTGCATGCATTTTATTAACTGAAATAATGTCATGTAATGCTTTCACATTGCTTTCTTAATGCAGTCTTGAGAGAGCTTGTACAATTGTTCCTGCAGACAGAGATCCTCAGAAATTTTGCTTGGATTTCTACATTGTAAGTTTGAAATATAGCTTCCCCCTTTACCTTCCAGCTTTTGAGAAATTGTAGTGAACATAACTACTTCTGAGCCTTCATCAATGTTCTAAAAAATAAAAATTATTTTGGTTAATAAGATTCAACGATATGTAACATAACACACCTTGGATTTACAACGGAAATTTACCCTAAAGAATATTTTCATCATTTGTGTCATCCTTCCAATGAAATTAAGAGATAGATATAGATCCGTAGGTATAACGCCTTGGATGCAGCACGAAGCAACTCACGTTTGCCCCTTCAGCTTTCAACTTTGAGTTTAAATGCTTTGTGGATAAGACCTGACATAATTTAGATCCGTAATATGCACAAAAAGCGGAGTATATTTTACTGTAAATGAGTTACAAAACGAAGATAAAGCAGGAAAATTTTATTAACAACAATGCAGATGCGTTTTGTTAAAACTTACGGATTAGGGATATCCAAAATATCTTGCTTGAAAGAGCCAAAATGTGCCAATGAGGAAACGTTAATTATTCTGCAATCAGTTTTCCGTTTTGTGGATTGAATTTTTGGCAAAAGTTGCTGTGTTAAGAAAAAGTGGCTTAAGTAGTTCACTTGAAAATGAGATTCAAACCCATCCTCGGTTAATTCAAAAGGCTCGAACATGATTCCAGCTTTTAAAGTTTGCAATCAAAGACTTGTTGACATTTCATAAAGGGCTTACACGTTCTATTTTTATTTTTAAAGGGTTCACATCTCCTATTGTACCAATCTCTTACCGTTATTTATCAGAATGTCAATTCGGTCCACATTCTTTATCACATTTTCCGCAAATATTCGAACAGACCTTAATGATTTTAGATCAAGATGAAAGCATTTGATTTTTCCTAGGATAAGTCCAGAATCTCTAATCTGGTCAAAAACCTTCTCAGCAACAGAGGGATTTCTGACTCCTGAGTGTTATATGATTTGTTATGCATTTCTAATACAAAAATTTGAAATATTTTGAATGGATCGATTTTTCTTACCAGCAACAATGTAAAAATCTAAACGAAGAAGTTTCTTTATGACTTCCAAACCAATCCCCCTGGCGCCACCTGTGCCACATGTAAACGACATTTTAGTATATGAATTTGCTAGAATAAATGCAAGCTTTTTTGTGGTACCTGTGATTACTACAGTTTCGTTGCTGTGTTTTGCTAAAGCTGTTTTAAAAATACCGAAAACGCAATAATTATTTTTACCTGCATAATAGATGTCCATTAATGATTTGATTGCATACCTTCGTAATTGAATTTTTCAAGTTTGCAGAAAAATGGACTCTCGTCTAAAAAGGAAAGGAATCCAAGCCACAAAGATGAAATTATTCCATACCAAACGAAGAAACAAAGTCTTTTTTATAAGCGATCCAGGAACAGAAAGATGGGTCGTTTTTCCAGCATTTGGAGCAGCCATGTTTTTTATTTTCCACTTTGGCACAAAAAGAAATACTTGTTCTAAAATCGATTGCGGGAATTTTTAACCCCCACTTCTTCACTGATCTGGTTGGTAAACAAACAACTTATGCGAACCATCCTCCAAATACTCCTCCGGTTCAGTTCCATGTGCGTGTTAGTAACGCAAGGAAAGGGCTGCAACCATAAACCTTCCAGTTGCTGTTGTAGGCTTTTGAAATTATTTTGTTCTATCTTAAATATACATGCTTGTGAAGATGATGTTGATGATGAGGGTGTTAAAATAAAGCTGCTGCTGCTGCTGCTGGAAAAAACATCCATTTTAATTAATATTCAATCTTGTCTATAATTTTCATACAAAATGTTCAATCTTTAGCCACATTCACTTTATACACTTTGCTGTAGGAAAGCTATTAAACAAAAATGTTCTTGATATCTTATGTGTACCAAGTTAATGCTTGATTGTATTTTCGGCAGGCTGGATTATAGTGGAACTAACATCACCAACCACGACGACGACGACGACGACATGTCCGAAGAATTCCAACAACTTGCTACATGATAGTTATTGCAAAGCACAATATAAGAAATGCAATTGTGTAGAAAAAGGTGAAACACATGAAGTGATATTACACACTTTAAACTAAATTTTATGTTGGTATATGGATGGCAGGTATAATATGCGGCCAAGATAAGCATTATATTGATTATTTTTAATACAAAACTGACCTT
>JAANSO010004410.1:0-10134 GCA_036507315.1 Lepidocyrtus fimetarius | reverse complement strand
CATAAGAAAGCACAACGCAATATGTAAAGCTTGCTTAATAATACTGCGTAAAAAGTTATGCTATAAAATTAAAGTCTTGGGAAAGAAAGCTTGCAAGATTGGGTTTCATATATCACACCATTTGCTCTTCTGTTCTATTGTTCATTGTATTCTGCATCAACTTGCTTAACAAGCTCTGTTCCTTCCACGAATTCTTCCTACTCTCGATTCTTAAAAATCATAAAAATATGGCGACAATGGAAGCTATGTAATTGTCTACTGTCTTACTTGTGTAGCAAATTTAGGACATGTGAAAACTTTCAAAAAATGTAAGAAATTGAAACATAAACGGAAAGACGTATCCATCCAACCTACATGTTTTTATGGCTTTTATATTTACTAAATCACATACCTTTGAAACGTGATAAGAATGATTGCAATTAGAAATAAATTATGAAATGAATTACCAAAAAACACTAATTAATTAATGATAGCTTCATTAGTCGATGTTTTTGACTTTTAAGAGTTTGCTAAACACTTTAATGACAATTTAACCAATTTGCGCTATTAAAATTAGCAAAAATTGATGTTAAATGAATATTACATACCAAACATTATAATGCATAGTCTCTTTGCCAGGAATAGACGCGTTTTAAATCAAATGAAAACTAATTTTCCTTGAAAAAATTCGAATTTATTATCGATTTAAAATAGTAAAGATGAAACACAGGTCGCCATTGATTATTGCACAACTGCTTGGCTTATTTCCAGTGCAAGGACTGTGGAGAGAAAAGTCCTGGTCTGATCTGGAATTCAAAAAGTGTTCTGTTCCTTTAATTTACAGGTTCATGCAAATAATTACACAATCATTATGTGTTATAACACTATGATAGTGTCTATTTAACCTTATTTTTATTATAAAGCCTTCTTACAGTTTGCATAAGGATTTTTGCCAAATTGTTGTTCTTCGCACTGGTAACATTGGCTCCAAACATACTCACCAACACTTCCAGAACAGACCTGCAAACAATGACCTTCGGCTTCTTTTCAACTTTCTGCACTGGAATCATTTTCCAACCAATTTCCCTATTCCAAACTAGAGCTTGTTTGGAGCTTTTAAAAACCCTTGAGCATTTTGATGGGCAGTATCCTCCAAAACATAAAAACAATCCCTGGAGTCTATTTCTTTGTCCATTTCTTCTCTTCAATTTCATCTTCCAGCTCATGGCCGTGGCATTCCCGGTAAGTTTAGCCGTTGGGTTGATGTTTTACTTGCAGGAACTGGCTGGAGATGAGGAAGAAGCATTCTATATGGAACACGAAGGGTTCCAAGGAATTTATGCTAATTCGTACGTCAACTTCACAACGGTAAACCTGGGAACGTTGTTAGTTCTCTTCGTTTCTGAAACGGCTTCGTTCTTTCCCGTCCTTCAGATTTCTTATTTCATCAGGGCTTTGGAAAATCGATTGGAAAATATTTATGGGGCAATGCAAGACTATAATAAAGCTGACCGTGGCAAAAGCAATCATCAACGGTTGCACAAAACCTTTCTAGAATCGAATGATAAAGGATTATACGCCCAATTGAGTTATCTAGGCACAGAAAATTCATTTGGAAGGGCTTCAAATGAAAAAAGAACGTTTTGGAAGGATATTTGTCAACAATATTTGGATTTTATTGAACTTCACACAAAATTTTCAAAGTTTTCGGGATTACATTTCATTATATTATATCCTGTACAAATTGTCGCAGCATTTTCAATGATTTACTTGGAATTTGCCACGGAAGTGTTTGACAGATCAGTTTATGTTGAGTATTCCATCGGAGGGTTGATTCTCATGAGTTTGGTCCGATTATGGGGAATGTGCAATCTCGGGCATAAACTAGAGAAAGTACATGAAAAGATGTTAAAAATGCTATTGGAGGAGGACGGAAATAAAATCAGAGACATTGACGAACATACAAAGGTAAGCATTAATAATTTAGGTAAAAAATTATATTAGAAAATATTTTTTGTTTTTGCAGTTTAAAAAGTTTTTAAAAGTGATGAAAGCCATTCCAATTCAGTTAAATGCGATGGGATACTTTAGAATTGGGAGAAACAACATTCCTGGGGTAAAACTTTTGTTTATTTATGACTAATCAAACGATTGTATTGAAAATTCATAATTTATTTTCCAGATTATTGGTGCAGTTGTCTCTTACATAATCATTTTATTCCAATTCAAGCAATCAGAAAGACCGGCAAAAATTATCACGAATGTAACAGAGGAAGCAGCCCGACACTTGGCAAATATTCTTAAGCATTAAAGTTTTAATCTGATCACAATAATTATTATCACCAGATGTCTAGGTGTTTTAAATCTTTGAATAAAAAAGTATGTGTTTACAAGTAAGAAGCAGAAGGTGAGATTAATGAGAGATTAAAGAATTTTTTGCACTTCTGGGAAGCAAGTTGTTGCATAAGCATTTCACAGAATAAAATAAAAAATACGCAAAATACCTCAAGTCTGGATTCTAACGGCTAACCAGTTTGTTTCCAGTGGCGTATGAATAAGGAATAGCAATATTTAAAATCAATTGATTTGATTTATTGTTAAATTATCTCAAATTTAATAGCAGTATTTCGAGTGTATTTTAAACAGTCGTTCATAAATCAATTTGTTAATTGTTAATATGCCAAAAACACGTTACCGCTTTCTAAATGTGAAAATTTTAGTATTGTTTTCATTAGTGTTCTATAGAAATGAGGTTATCAGCCTTGAAAATAAAAAGGAAAATAACAGTAGTGGGCATTTTGAGAAAACAAGTAAACTGTCAATAATTCCACTTAAACTCTTTAGGTGAGTATGTTCTACTTTTCCCTAATTAAATGTCTTTTGAAATTGATATACGAATTTGTTTTCAACAGATCACAACTAGAAATCGATATCCCAACTCATGAAACAAAAGCCATTTCAAGCCAGACAGATTCTCAAAACTTAAATAAAATGCCACTAGGACCAATAAATTTTCTAACTGCAGCAGTCTCAAAGAGAGTTGAGCATGCCAAGAGTGATAAGAATGATAAGAAGCTTGTTTGCTGTCCAACTATTGAAGAAATTGTGGAACCAGTTGCAGGAAAGAGTGAATCAGGTATGGGAAAATTGATTTTAAAGTCATTTTCATTTATGTTGTCAATTTTTAATTAAATTTTATGCTTTAGGAGTGCTTTTGGAGCTTTTTAAATCAAAAGACATTCGTCAGCAGTTTCATGAGATATCGTGCCATCCAGAAGTTATCAATAAACCTTGCCACTTCATCGCAAAATCCTTTGCGGGGCAGTCTCGCTGCGTTCAGCAGTATTCTTACAGTTATTCTGCAGTAAGAGATTTTGGAAAGCCAGTTGGAACTGGGCTAGGCTGGAGATTTGAGCAAATTCGCGTAAGAAGTGGATGCTCCTGTATTGTTTCTTCATCGCCAATTTATTCATAATCTTAAACAGTGTGATTTTTCTCGCATTTAAAAACTGCATTTTATAAATCCTAAGTAATCAGATTAATAAATATTCTGTTTGAATAAACCTTTAGTAAATAATCTATCTGCAAAATATTTGCAAACTTTTAAGCTTTTATTTATGCAAGCACTTCAATCAGACATGAAATAAATCCTAATAAAATACCCACAGACAATATTACAAAAACGATGAGAATATTCCCTTTCATTGAAGCCTTAGAAGGTCTCACTTTCCCCAGGTCCTCATTAAATTTAGTATGCGTTCTCCATAAAACCAAAGACATTTGCTCCACAATCCCACTTTCTTTTATTCTTTTGGCTCTTTGCAAAACATGCTTTGGAACAGGACCTGTGAGGTCACAGTCTATTCTAGAATAAAAATAAACTTCCTTTCCAACATTGGCCCGCCTCCCTCCCTCTTTTAATTTTTTTGCGTACGCTGCGCATTTCCTTCCAGGTAATACTAACGCCGTACCTTGGCATTCTAGCAATGAGTTCCACAACACTTCCTTCTCCAATTTTTTATACGCCACGGACAATATTACTAACGGGGTAAATTTTTGTTTCCATTCTGAGAAAATCTCCACTGCTTTGTAAACCCAGTCTTTAAGAATGTTTTTTGGATGCAGACCACTGTTTTCTT
The DNA here is from genome assembly GCA_036507315.1 of Lepidocyrtus fimetarius. Classification (NCBI taxonomy): domain Eukaryota; kingdom Metazoa; phylum Arthropoda; class Collembola; order Entomobryomorpha; family Entomobryidae; genus Lepidocyrtus; species Lepidocyrtus fimetarius. The sequence goes on along the minus strand of JAANSO010004410.1, from coordinate 6,016 downwards.
TCAAACGTTTCAATAAATTCCTATGTTCTGTAGTAAATAAAAATATTTGTTTATTAAGCAGTTCCCAAAGATCTAAAAAGAGGGATTTAACTTCAATTATTGATTCTCTCCAGTCAATCTTATCCACATAGAGCCATTTTTCATGAGAATCAGATGAAATCGAAAATGTATTAAACAAGCTTTCAATGGTTTTAGAACTATTTGGAGATAGTTTCAATGGCCATAAATTATTGAGTGCGACAAACTCCGTTGGTAAATAAACCGATATTTTATTCTGGATGAGGTCATCCAACGTTTCAAACTTTACTGGAGCTCGAGGGGTGACCATTCTGTAGACATTTTTGTTTTTAAAGGAATTGCTCAGTACTACACTCATTAAAAGAATTGTTCCAAGAAGAATGCGATAGTGAGTAGGTATTTTTCTATTGATTGGGACAATATTACTCTGCTCCAGAAACAATCTCACTGCTCTAATTATCCCCAAAGTAATTTCAAATGATTGCTTATAATTCAAGCTTGTAAAAAATATTGAAGTAAAAATTGCGAATATTAAAATAAAAATCCAAACTGTCCTCTCAAAACACCCCAGCAATTCCGAAAATGCTAACCCTTGACTAATTTCATGCTTTATACAAGTGACAAATTTAATATCATTTAGTTTATCTTCCATATAAAGCAAATGTTTGGCCTTAACAGGTGAGTAAGAAGATTGAGTTCTAAATATTGGAACAATTTTAGAGAAAACGTGTTTATTTGAATTTTTTAGTTGAAAGCTGGTTCGAAACTGAACCTGTCCATTTATACATGTACCATATTCATGTTTTGATATGTTAGTAATCCAACTGAAATTACGAAATATTGATGTCCATAGCTCCGTCAAGATAAGTTCAGTATGTTCAACTTCATTTAATGCTTGAAAAGAACTTCTCAGCAGCCTTGTTGAGGGTTTACAGGTGTTTAGCAAATGCATTAGTTCATAAAGCCCCATCCCTAAGATCTTCCATAATCCTGGGAAAGTATTTTTAAAAGGTAAATCATCCATACCCTTACGATTAGTGATGTTGAAATCCAAGATTTGAATGGGGTGATAGTGATTGAGATCACATTCCAAACAGAAATGAATTTCTTTAATGAACTGATTTTCAAAAGAAGAACTGTGAAGGGCGGTTACGTAAAATCTCATTAGCATTGGAAGTAAATTGGATTTCCCAATAAGTAAATCGGTTGTCCATTTTGTAAGAAGGCTGTTTTGAGCCAAAATATTTAATTTTTGAAACTCACGTGAGTTTACTACAAAAACATTTGCAATCGGAACCGTCATTTTAAGCTTTGGAATATCCAACCAAGGAAATGGTAATCTAAAGAAAGATAAAAATTTTCCAATGTTTAACCTGGGGAGGGCTACTGGAGGAAATAAATAAATGTTCACTTCGTTATTCCACGGTTTAGTTTTAAACATGAATTTTGGAACATTAAACTGAACGCATTGAGGTACTCGAGGAAATGATGAGAAAGTCTCTCCTGTACATGAATAGTTTTTATAAGAATGCTTTCTTGGTAGCCAAGTAAAATCTAAAGTGCTCTTTGATCCCGATTTTCTTGTAGCTAATGCTGGAATAACTTGTCGGAGAATTACGGGAAGTGTCCAAGTTGGTGGAATTAGGAAGTTTTCGTTAGCAAAGCTTGTGATATAGATTAAAGAAGAAGACAGCGGAAAGTATTTACTTAAAATTGTTTCCAAATCTGCTACGCGTGCTTCGTTGCTTTGAAAAGTTGGAAACATTTGTTGAGTTGACTTTAAAAGTTGTTCGTTGTTTCCTATATAAGCAGTCCATTTATTTGAAATTTTTAATCTTTCGCATAAGCTACTTTTTACGAAAAAATGTAGCACCGCAAGTGAAATAATAGAAGAAGTCCAATGCATTTTAAAATTGTGATATGTTGGACAAGCTGTTATCATATTGTCATCATATATTTACTGCAAAAAAGTGAATAAATATTAACATATTTTTGTATTTATTTATTTATTTATTAGATTCATTTGATCCATTTGACATTTAATACCATATTTTGACATTTTTGAATTGTTTCAATCCAATATCTTTAATGGATTACTTTGTTACAGATGACATTTAGCTAAATACGTATAAAATGTATTAGTTTGAAATTAAGTACCGGAAATGGATTGAAAAGTTATTTTTTATAAAATAAAATGTATTAAACTTGTGTTTGAATAGCTTGAAGCTATACTTATTAAAAGCCATCACTTTTAATTATTTTTGCTTGTGAGCTTTTGAACTAAATTGCATATATTCATCAGTATAATTGATATGATAGCAAAGACAGCATTTTTAATTACATCTTAATGATTTCATTAGGTTATCATTTGTCTCAAATTATTGCTTTGTGTACATAATTCTTAAGTAAGTTTTTCTTTCCGCTTTGTATTTCAATTTGCTTTTCAAAAATTATACTTAATTTGAATAAGCCTCGTTTAGGCAACTTGGAATAAACTATATCACTGACTTCCTTCCTATCACGCTTTTACCTTGTTTCTGACTTTGCGGTGATAATTGTTATCTAGCTTCGTATCAATTAAATAAATGCAAAATAAAGCATACAAAATTAAAATTCTAACGCGCATAAACCCATCAGTTTATAGAGCAGTTGCTTTATGCCCATGACGGAAAAGGAGAAACTCATTTCTAAAATAAGTTTTAAAAATGCCTTACACCAAAGCCACATTAGAGCATTTTAAATTTTACACAAACCTTGGGAATTATCTTATTCCTTTGCACATTCACCAAAATTACCAAAAAGTCCAGGTAATTCCGAGATCCAAGCGGAATGTTTACATTTTCAGCGTCATCTACTTTCTTTCCACACTCCAAACACTTTCAGAGCTGTTATATGGAATAAGAAGTTTCTCGGATAACCCCAAACCTCCAAATTATGGTTCAATAGTTGTTTTTAATATATTTCAAGGAATTTGTAAACTTGGAACTTTATTTTACTACTTTGAAATATTTACCTCAACACCAGACTTTTCAAACTTGTTGAATAACCTGTTTAGATTAATCTGCAAACTAAACGTTGGCAGTTCCCTTTTTACGCTGGTATTTTGCCATACAAACACACTTTTTGTAACTTTTTTCTTCGGCCCAGCCTTCCTAATTTTTCTGATGCCTTCCTCAGCTCACTTTTTTTATTCTGGAAGATTAGAAATACTTTTAGTGACTGTTAGCGATTTCATAAGCATTTTCCCTACGGCAGTGATTTGCTCATGGACTTCTTTAATTTGCATACTTACTTTGTATTATTCTGTTGCAACACTAAAACATATCAGGAATTCACTTGTTACGCAATTTCTTATCTCAAACCGTATGGATAAAGTCTTGCTAATTTATCGAGAAACTCAACTATTTACAAAATTTGCTAGTTTGTGCTTTCAAAGACTTGTTTTCCCAGTTATAATATTCTTGGGAGCCTTTGTAATGATTTCAACTCTGTTCGTACTAATTCAATATTGGGAACGTCTTTCAACATTTTCGGCGATTGGAATCTTAGGATTTTTTGCATCTGTGTTTGGAATTCTCTTCTTTGTATTGGAATTTGGAAGTCGACCGATGATTCATTCGAAAAAGTTACTGCTTGAATGGAAAAAGCATTCGATGGAGAACAATGTAAAATTAAATGCTAAAGGAAGGCGTTACTTTGCTCAAGTTTTTCGATCCTGTCCCTTAATCGCTTTACAAATGGGGCCGTTTCACAAGCTGGATAGAGAAAGAGGTCCAGCTTTGCTAAAATTTTGTCTTCAAAGGACATTTTTTCTACTTTGCAATTCGAGAGCTACCTAATAATTCAAGTATAGGAACGATTCTCCTCTTTCAAAGGGCAAACCTGCAAGCGAAATATTGATAATTATTGGTTAGCTTTCTATGACGCAAATCTACTTTCTCCTGGGGAGCAAAATCTATTTACTTTTAGCTTATAATTACTTTATTCCATTCTGATTCACGTTTCAGAAGATTTACATTCTGTAAGCTTATTGCAAACAGTTGTGTTGAGGACTGAGGTTGAGTTCCCCAGTGGGAAGTCGTTTTTATTGGTTCAGCCTTTTCCTCAAAGTACGACGCAATATCTGCCACGAGATGAGTTAAGAGTGGTGAATAATACTAATAAAGGCAGAAAATGTAAATAAAAAGTTAATCCCGTATGCTACATATGAGACAATGAAGTTTAATTGGCAACAGGAGCTGAATAATATCTCCTTTCGTTCATTTCTTGCTTGGTTACTCCAACCTCAATCTGCTTTTACCTCCGTCTGCAATCCAAACGCCTTCATTTTACGAATGGAAATGAAAGTAGTAAAGTCCGCAGTAATCCAAATCGCACGATTGGGGTAATGAAAGACAATGGAGCTCCCTTTACATAAGCTGAAGCCAGAAAAGAAGATAAAAAATGGAGAAGAAACATTCCGTATATCAATGGCGGATGGACTACGGCCCTTGGCAAAGGTCAACTTCTTACTGGGCGTTTCCACCTACACTTTTCTCCCATCTGGGCATCTCCACCAACCTTACAAAAGATTTAATCAGTGCCGTGTCACATTTACTTTAATTTTAATTATTATCAGCGGTTGCATGACACTCTCTGGAATGGTCAAAGGTGTGCTATTAAACGGATCCTTCTCTGAAATAGTGCGATTCAACAGAATTACCGAACATACTTGTCAACTCGTCTCTGTAGTCATTCCAATCATGTTAATTCTCATGTCCCTTTTCAAAAACCATGAATTGGATGAATTCTTCAAAGAAATGGGGAAATATAACAAAGGAGTGAACAGATTTGAAGAACCTTTGAAGGTGAAAAGGATTTCAAGAAGATATTTTGCATTACACATGGCTTTTATGGGAATTACCGGAACTGTTTTGATTTTGCGAATGTCTATTTTCCAGTTAAAAAACGATGACCAATTGAATTGTGCTATTTTCTCTAATGAAAAATACAAACACGTTAACATTCTAATCAACTGTTTCATTGGAACTTGTGCCCTACTTATGAAAAATTCGGCAGTGGCATTTACAGAATGTTTCTGTCTCCAATTGGCCACCTGTTTTACAAAAGTTATTTCCAACTTGACAAAATTTATAGAAGCGGAAGCGGATTGCTGGAAAAAGAAACAGGAAGTGAAATGGACACCTGGGCAGCAACTTTGCTACGTAATTAGAAAATTCCAAGCCGTGGCAAAAATGCAAAACCTTGTGAATTCTTTATTTGGACCGATTTTAGCACTAGATGTGGGCTGCACTCTGTCAATGATGGTGATATTAAAGTATCTCGTAATACGAAATATTGGATATTGCATTGAAAATTCCAGATTGGCTTTGAATGGGACTTTATTACATCATCAATCCCATTCTGAAATCATTTCATTGAATGAGTCACTCTTCGCCTCCGTTTTCTTCACTGCATTTGACCTTTGCTACTCACTTCGTCTTGGGATGCTCATCTTGGCATTTGGAAAGGTGCATAGCTCTTCAAATCAGTTTAATTACTCTTTGAGCAAATGCCTTGCTAAAGCACAGAAAATGATTGTGGAACTATCATCAAAGTTTAAAGAGGATGACTCAAAACAAAATGTTCCAGAGTTATTCTCATCGGTTGAAACTAGCACAATCCTTTCATTCATTATGACAAATACAGCACATCCTGTTGCATTTTCTGCTGCTGGGTTGTTCAATTTCTCGGGAAATACTATCTTGCTAATCATAAGTGTCATAATTACTTATGTAGTTTTTCTTCTTCAAGCTTAAAATGCATGACTTTACACTTCAATTGAACCATTAAAATATAAGTTTGTTAAGTTCTAATAAAAACATTGTATGCATTAGGTATATACGTTGAAAAATTGCAAACAAATTTTTAAAATGTAATTTTAATGCATGAATCAATGAATGAAAGTACAAAATACTTACAATCTCACTCATTACCTGATATTAAATAAAATATTTAA
>JAANSO010004409.1:0-10134 GCA_036507315.1 Lepidocyrtus fimetarius | reverse complement strand
TTACTAAATTTTGTTTTATAGAAACTGGTTAAAACACTTATCACATAAAATTTTTTCTCTTACTTTTTTATCAATCAACTTTATACTAAACTTTTATTACTCGTTTACTTGTCTTCATACTGTCATATCATCTACAGGGTAAAAACTACCAGGTAAAAATGACCGCAAAAAGTTGACAAAGATGTTTTTAAACAGTAAAACATGAACAAGGCTTATTCAAAGACGACAAAAGTAATGACGTAAATAAAATGAAAGTGCTTAAATAGGAAAAAGATAGAATGGTCAACGGCTTTAACTGTTTAAAAGATGTTAAAGTCTTAATCCAACAATAGATTCTGCGGCAGCCATTGCGCTATATAATTGAAAGTCGAATAATAAAATTACAGGATTTTTTAATGCATTTGTGAACAATATTTGATAAATTTTACAGAAAAATACGTTTAAATTTCAGAATTAAACTCAACGGGTTAAATCTGAGACAAATGTGGCCAATCAACTTTCTCTTTTAAAATGTTATCTCTTTCGGCGATGGTCACAATTTCTAGCTTGCTTGTTCCAGTTCCATGAGTAGCGGAAATGGAAGTATATTTCCAACTTTCTTAACTTCTATCATTTTCACGGTTTTAGATTCAGTGTCCATCCTAAAGAAATATAAAAGAAAAGAAATTAAAGCAAGTTTTCATCCCACGCCCGGTTTCCTATCCAGCCCAGGCAAATCTTCGTAATACAATTTCCTTGTCTGAAGACTGTGACGGAAATAAATGCAGGAAAGGCCGTTGTTCTTCAGATAACTTCTGTCCTGGAATAAGTAAATTATTTTCAGACAAAATTATTTTCTTATTCCAAGTTTTCTCCAGAGATATATAAAAATTCAGGCTGAAGCTTTCAGAATTCTTTTTTTTACACCATCCGTGATAAACGACGACTTTGATTGACTATGATTTGAAAAGTGCAACTAGCGGAACTGCACACTTTCTTTACTTTCCCCATCCTGTTCATTTTTCTTAACTTTTACTTTTCTATTTCATATTTTTGTAAGAAACCCATTTTTTATCCACTACACTGCTTGTCATGCCTTTCCTTACAATTTAGTTGAATGACCAACTAACTATCTATTTTTTAATAAACAAAAATACCTTTTTTAAAACCTTTTAACGTCATATGACCTTATCGTTTAGATTGTCAAGGGTGTTTAAATCTTTTTTAAACATTCGTCAAACAATGTTTTATCTTTGAACTCGCTTATCACTTTTTATATTTTGTATTATGCCCCGTTTCATTTGTTCATTCAATGCAGATTTCTATTTTATTTTACAACTTCTATCGCTTTTTAATCTTGCTTTTTGCTTGTGGTACTATTTTAATTGCGTTTCTCTAAATTACCTGTGATTATAAATGTTTGCAAGCTTTCCAGAAAAGGTATTGTCATATTTGTTTGTCATATTTTTTTATTGACAGATTTTTAATTTATGAGTAAATGCCTGCTTTTGAATAAGTTGATTAGCAAAACCCCTTTAGGAAAAAGATTCTACATGAGCAGGTTCCCGATTTTGCTAATATTCGCTTAAACATTTTCCGTGTGAATTTTTAAGAGAATGTGTAAGGAATTGTAGCAAATGAATAACCAAACAGCAATGCAATGTTTTAAAAAATGGCAAGACATTTCTATAAAATTCAGTTGATCCAGCTTAACCTTAGATGAAGTAAAAGTGGAAAGGGTATGACTTTATAACCTTGAAAGATCAAAATGATGGAGTCAAGCTATCACTCTTTGAAACATTCAAGCGTTAGCTTGCACCAGACCTTTCCGTAGTTTAAATATCTTTTTCATTTTACAATTGACACGTGCGTGCGTCTCCACTCAATTTCTTACTTGAAAGCTTACATTTTGTCCTGACAAGGGAACGTTCACATAAAAGCCCTCTATGCAATTCACATTTCCTCTCAATCATCCACATGTGAACTTTTTCCTTTCACTTTCTTTTTCTGGAATTTAAAATGAGTACAAAAAAGCTTACAGGATGGCCAAAAAGTTCTATCACAAAAGGCTTTTTCAAGGATGACGAGATCAATTTCAGAGGTTATGATGATACAGCAGTAGCAGTGACATAAAATAAATCCGTTTAAATNAGGATGGCCAAAAAGTTCTCTCACAAAAGGCTTTTTTCAAGGATGACGAGATCAATTTCAGAGGTTATGATGATACAGCAGTAGCAGTGACATAAAATAAATCCGTTTAAATGCAATAGCCTAACCTGGACCTTCAACTATAGGAGAAAGTAGAAAAAGGAATGGATATTTTTCTGAAGAAAATTTTACAACAGCAGTAACACAGATAAAGTCTATTCCATGAGAGATTGTCTACCTTCTACGCAATTTTTTAGTTTTTCTCCCAAAAGGAGTCATCCTATTTCGAAAGAAAGAACTCATTTGTTTCCGATTCGTTAAGCTAAAGAAAGCTTTGAGATAATTTTTGCTGGTATATAAATTCACTGAATAATGAATTTAGACATAATACCTTTCAAGATTTGAATTGACTTCACAACCTTTGGAGTTTTATGGAATTTAATGACAGAACTAAAAAAGGCAAACAGGCTTAAGGCAGACATGGGTGATTTTATGAAAGGAAACTAATTGCATTACCCGACCAGCGGGAAGAGGAGCACAAACAAACCGTAGATGTTTAGATCCAAAAAACAAGTTGTCAAATAATCCATTTTAATAGCACAATCGCTCAATTTTTCAAAGGTTTTCTCGTGAGTTTTGAAAGATCAACTGTGCAATTAATACAAGCATTGACACTTTACGCAGGGCATTCCAAAGTGAATTTTCAATTTTCATATTGACGCCATTAGAATGAATGGAGAATTTGCAAATCGACGCAGAGCTTCCCTCATGGTTATTACTAGCTCGAAGAGCTAGTCATGATATCGATGTGTTAGTCTGTCTGTCTGTCTGTCCGTCCGTCCGTCCGTCCGTCCGTCCGTCCGTTACCGCAAGAAGTCAAAAACGCCTTGACAGATTTTAATCAAATTTAGCAGACATGTAGACCCAACCTTCGGACAGAACTGTATAGTTTTTCAATAATTATGCTTTAACGGTTTGGCCGTTACGAATGAAAGTTTGCACAGAGGTGTAAATTTTCATTGAGCCTTAATGCATTAAAGCCTTTCTAACCTAAAGGTCGTTGAAGCAATTACAGTCAAACTTACTCTGCAGAGTCAACGTAGTTTATGGCTCAAACCACATAGTTTCAAGCTTCTTTACCCATACGGGTATAACGGTATAAGTCACCGTTATGAAGTTTTTAATTGCAACCTATGACATGTAACATATCATTTGAACGGTAATAACTTGCAGACAAAGAATCTGCAAATATTTTTGCAACATCGCAAATAGTTTTTGCAAAAATTTCAAATTTACACAAAACATAGTATGGAGGTCAAAATATTAAAAAGAAACATTTTGCACACAATCTTACAATTGTTTTGTCCAGAAAATTTGTAAGCAGATTTGACTTAACGGTTAACTCCAAAAGTTATACAGACACTTCGAGCTAGTAACTAGGCAAGCTTGCGGCCTTTTATTGTATACTAGATGAAGAGAAAAAATATAATCTGGTTCACTTGTGTAAACTTCATTTTGATTTGCAATTTTACAGATATCTAACCACAGCTGAGAACCAGAGGAATCTGCAACATATGGCAATACCATTTGATTAAAATAAAATTAGTGTCTTAATACTCCGTTCATTTTTTCAGCTGTTATGGAATAGCATTGAGAATGGGAAAAAACATGGAGATAGTGGCGATTATATTGTAGTCATTAAATTTCTAAACTCCCAGTGAATTTTGGATAGATTTTGTTGAAAAATTGTTTTCTCTGAAAAGCCAGAAAGACTCCGTCGTATAAGAGCCTCGTACATCTAAATATTGAAACTCAAACCAGTCAAATAAGTTTAAGGGATCCGCCCCTACTTAAAACTCTCAACGTTTCTTCCCCATTTATGCTTGTCCAGCATTTGAAGTTCTTTAACAATTACTTGTCCATTTTATTCACTTGTCAGGCTTTTTCTAGATCTTTTTGGATTTCTCACATATTGAAAGCTTTGCATTACCATCATCATACAAAACTAGAGATTGTTTACTCAAGAAAGAGATGTTGGACTAGGATTTTACAAAGTCGTATGTTGTAAAATCTCTTAAAAAGACGCATTAACAAAGAATGAACCATATGAAAACAGGTTTGTCTAGTTTGTTTGCTCAAATTAGAGAAATTGACAAAAGTTTAAAGATAATCTTCACTGATTTTTTAAGCTTTTAAATTTCATTGGCATGGAAGTCGAAAAATTGGAGCTTGCATTAAATTAAATTTTGAACGTTTAAAAGTAAAAGATTTTGAACAATGATTCTTATCCGTCGTACAGTAAAGTAGTTCCATCTAGGCATGCAAATATTTAAATAAATTAACAAATTGTATTTTCTGCAGTTTTATCATTCAACTTTAAAATAATTGTTTGTAGGTTGAACGCTTGCAAAGTATATTTCAAAAGAAGAAGTTTGGACTTGCGAAGATTTTAGTTGGGGTAAATAGCTTAATAAAGCAATTTCAAAGACTAATTCTGAAATGTAGTACTTTCCTTTTACTAAAATACAATGTGCTAAAACTACATTCAATGCAATGAAATCATTTAATCATTCTATCCATTATTGAGGTTTTAATTTTTTCAACGTAATAAAACAACAGATAACGGATAATTTGCATTTTATATTTCTCGTCATATCCACAGAGAAATGTGGTTTTCAATTTTTAAAAGTATCTCCAGTTAATAACAATTACATAAAGACTTACAAAGTGGAAGTCGTTTTTACAAAAGGAAAATATAAATTAGTGACAGGTAAAAAGACAAAATTTCCTTTTATTCTTATGTCAACTTTAAATACAACGTTTTGGTGTTCGTCGACGAAATTTAGTCTTATGTTACGTGAATGATTTTAAACTTTGTATTTTGAGTTTTAATTCAACAAAGTTTTAATGAAGCATTACAAGATCTACCGTACGTGAACACAAATTAGCTACAAAAAACTTAAAGTCGTCATGATCACCTAACTTATCTTGCCTCCTTCAGTTCTACTTCCCTCGCTATTAAATACAAAGAGAAGCTAACTTTAATATTCACAAATAAGAACTTCTTTACGGAAATTGCAAACGCTATTTGACACTTTGTAATTATTTGTATGCTTAATATTGTGAATATCATCATTATTTTCTTTAAACTTCAAAGATTCGTTTAATCTTTCTCTTTTGATACGTCCTGTGTTGCTAATAAACTTAGTGTTTCATGCTCTCGTGTAATTAGCTTATCTTGCGCATCATAGTTTATCTTTTTAATCATATCAAACTGTAATCATGAGAGCCGGAACACCGATTTTAAAACGTTTATTACAACCCAGCTTCAGCAACAAATTGGATTGAATGGTTCTACAAGCAAGTGAACTTTTTGTGAGAAATTCGTGTTAATTGTTTGTAATGAAGTCTGGAAAAGCCCACAACGATTTATTTTTAAATTTACTATTTCAATTCAAGTGGGCATTTTTCACTGAAATGCGGGATGATAGGTAGTTGTACGAACACAACAACAAGTACATATGTATACGTTGGTATCCAGCCTGTCCTTCAGACTCCAGGCTACGTAAATAATTTGTTTAGCAGACCAAGGCCATTAAAAAGTTGTAAACTAATAGAAATATTTCCTACTTTAGCTTTGGTTTGTAGGCACTTTGCTTTAGTTGCCGTCATTTCTGGATTATGAAACGAGCTTTAATTTTTTGTAAACTTCTACCTAAGATTTTTTTATTTTTTCACATGGAGAGAAAAAACAGTTTTTAAAGGCAAAGCAAAAGTTTGTGAAATGAGAATGGGTGATATAATTCATGCAAGCAAACCATTAAGTATCCTGCGAGTTTTGTTGTAAAATAAAAGAAATATTAACGTAAGTTTAAAATGTTGTAAATTCCTGACGATAAATATTTTGATGAATATTATCTTACGTTAAAAACTAGATGTGTGGTTGACATATGGGTAATTTCCTATAAACAAAAATATTCAGTATTTCCCTTTTTCAATAAAAAATATTGTTATTTTAAAAACCATTGAAAATCATCAGGAAAATTATAATTTTAAAACTTTCAAGACATTGAAGCTCCATAAAATTTGATATTTTGATTACAATTTAAACCGGAAAAGTGCAAATTAACTTAAACGAGAGAATTTAAAAATAAAAACCTCGTCTATTCTAATCGAATTTATCTCGCGGCAAAGAGAACACTAAAAAGATTAAAAACTGAAAAGTACACTCCTGGAATTTAATTTTTTTCAAACCCAACAATACAAATGGTAAAATCTATTTTTCAGAGTTTCCAAAGCCAAAAAAGTATGAAAACAGATTCTAGCTCAATGAAGCATCACAACTTACTAAAACACTGAAGGTAAAATGCAGGGTTACATTTTCAACAAGATAGACCGGAACAAGAAACGGCCTTACTTGAGTTTTGCAATGCAAGTTTTGTTTTTTATCAAAATATAATAAATTGTACATAAAAACGACTTCCCAGAAAGATAAAAATTTCAACTTGGCAAGCAATAAATATTGTTTGGCAGACTAAAAACTTTTTATTAAAGCATATTCTTAAATAACAAAAGCCCATTCTGGCTAAGTAAGAAACTAGGCCAAAATATAGTCAACGTGTTTGCATGCCTAATAAAATATCACAGATCGATCGATTTTTTTAAAACTTTGTTTTCAGGAAGGATGCCAGGCACAGTATGACATTAGATAGACTCAAAAACCTAAACATTTTTTGCTCTACAATAAAACATGAATTTGAAAGAATATTTGTAGAAACTCATTCTATCTGGTTCTCACATGATTTAGTATAAAATTGAAAAACCTAAAATGATGCGGAAGTCCAACATACAAAAGTGTACACAGTGCAGTGCTTACCATTTTGCTTTCTCGAATCGAACATATTCATAAATTATGAATTAGAAAACACGAGACGAAATTGTGAAGTTATGTCATATTATGAAAAGGTAAGTCTGTATCAACTTATTACGGAATGTGATTGTTCACAGTAAACAAATACAAGTCCTGCAAAGAATGTAAAAAAGGAAAATAAAAAAGAAAGGAATAAATATCTTCACTTTTTCAAACTTATTTTAAATGCATTAATTAGTTTGGGTGGCATTTGTCGACACACAGTTCCCTAAATTAATTTAGGCTTTGAAATGGTGGCAGAAGAAATCTAACTTGATCAGATCAGGATATTTTTAAAAATTATTTAACCGGCATAAAATTTTAAATCGTAGCAAAACGATTTTCATATGACAACTTTTCAAAAGACGTCCAATTCCCATGAACTTCCTTTAAAATTCATTCGTAGCTTGTTTTTCAAAAATATGTCCAAATCCATGCATTCATTGCAAAAAGGGATGAAAAGGTGGAAACAAAATTTAATTTGGATTGACTGTGATTTAAATTTCCAAATTTCTTTTAATTACTTATAAAAGAGCTTTTAAAAATTGCCCCACACAACACAGCAGCTGCAAGACAAAATCGACCTCTAACTTACAGTACTAACTAATAATTATTAGACAGTTCTTGTGGTTGCGTTGTTTACATTTTTTAAAAAGAATTTTCAGTGATATTTTAATTTTAAGGCAAAGAAAAGAGTTGATTGGATTTATTTGTGTAATATTTTGAAGTATAATCTTTCATTTATCTAATGTAATATAATATAACATTCTTTGGAATAAATTTTTAAAGACTTATTTGTCTGCTGCAACTATCCATAAGTAATTAACTATGAATGAGGTAAGGGTTAAGCAAAAATGGATATCCTATCACCTCCACTATAATTTGATGGATTGGATTGATGAATCAAGACTCGTTTCGCAATTGACGATATCACTCAAAAGAAAATAGAAAACGAAAACAGAGCTTGAAAATATAATGAAAATCAATATCATTCAGATACGAAGCAGAATTTCTGTCAAGTAATCAAAATAGCTTGCTGTTAGTTTAACGAATGGTTTAAAGTTTATTAAAATACAAATTTCAACTCAATTTGCTTTGCTTTGTGAAAGGCTAAAATAGAGAAAATTATTGAAATATAAAATTTAAATCAGTCGAATGGAAATTTCGGCGACGCTTGAACTAATTTAAAGCAGATTCAGTTATAACATTTTAAAGATAAATTGAATGTCAAAATATTACAATACATAAGCTAAGGTAATAAAAATATAGCGTATTAAAAAGAAGTTGACGACAAAAAATGTAATGTTTTTTAGAAATAAATGAAAAAGGAAATGCTTAATAAAAGCGACACTCTTCCTAACTTAAGTAAAGCGTGTCAGATTGAATGCCTAGTAAAACGAATGAAGTGCAGATGCTCATGTCCACGGCTACGTAAAACAAAGAGATGTAATTTGAAGACGCCGGTGATACGGCTCTCTAAATCAATTTGGTTGAAAAGATTTATATTTTTAAGTTGAAACATGACAGAAAATGCATTTGCAGAACAAGTTGTTTACTCAAATTTAAATTTATCATTGATATATTTCTTGTGTGAAATATTTTTTTCTAAAGATTTTTTTCAACCCTATAGAATAAAGTTGTAGAGTAATGTCATTTCGACATAATATAAATTTTTCTTCATAAAATATTAAATTAAGGTAACCCTAAGCCTACTATTGGACATAAGCGAAACGCGTAAGTTTAAGCTCAAATGATTTACTAAATAAACCTAAACACATCTATGGTTTGTCTCCAATTTATTCTACTTTTTTCCATCATTGTCGTCATTCTTGTTTCTACCATTATGTATTGATCCTTCTGATTGGTTTCATATTTAAGTGCATTACATAAAAATCACTGAAAATCATTAAACGAAATTTAAAATTGCTGTTGTTATTGCAATTAAGTCAGAAACTTTAACTAGTAAGGAGCAATTACAGTACTAACATTTACAGTCAAGTATATTCATTATAGTTTTTAAATTTAAAAATCATAAAAAATGCAACAACCTCTTTGCGAAGAAACACTATCATACTGGAGAAATTTTACCCAAATAGAAAAGCACGTTTACTTTTTCCAAAGATATTAATGTGTTCTTTTTACGGTATACTGCAAAAAATTTATCCCGTTTAAAACTAAAACTGAATTGTGATTTGTATTATTTTATTTTATTTAATTTAAAATATCTGTATCCTTGATAATTAAATAATTTGATACTATAAATTATTGCCACATAAACCTGTTTGTAACTTTCTACGAATTTTATCTGTTTGGACTAAAAGGTAATTGTTGAGCTGCACCCAGCAACTTTCTCCATTATTACTTCAAGCGCAACAAAAGCGTAATATCTAAAATAAGAATAAACTACGCTCACGGTTTGCTTAACTCCAATTTTACATCACATTTTGAATATTGGCCAAAACCTATGCTTAAAATTTGGATTTACTTTTATTTTCACATTTTGATCTGTTTCAAATGCATGCCAGCAACCAACAATCAGGTTTTGAAGTCCATTCTAAACATTGAAAGCTCTCATTTGCTTTTTTTGCTATCATTCTCTTGATATCCGTATATGTTTATTTTAAGATTTTTAAATTCGAAGATCTAAAATACCTGATTTAATAAATTGTGAAATATATTTATAAATTGCATTAGGGCACAAAAGTATAATAACAATAAAATAAACCTCTTTAATTGATAAACAACAATATTTAAAATGGTTTGTTAAAATAAATTTACGAGAATCCAATTCAATTGAAATGGATCACAACCTTTTAGTTTTCTAACCGGATTTTATTCTTTGTATACTTTAAATTGCTTAAAATTACTCATTTTGATGATTAATTGATGTTTAATTACTATGCTAGAGCATCTCCGCTCTCTTTGTATTTGTCCAAACTCAACCATTTGCATTGAAAAAGTTTAAGCTTAAAATCAACTACCTGATACGTTCATTTAATTTGCTTCTAAATTATACTCAAAGAGGGAATCCAAATCTATAAATTTATCCTGAACGTAATAAAACACAATTATTACTGGCAACAAACCACAAATTACTT
>JAANSO010004408.1:0-10135 GCA_036507315.1 Lepidocyrtus fimetarius | reverse complement strand
AAAGCTGTAGTCCTGTAACTACCACCGTGACTGTGGCTTTATTATATTTTGGTTATAAATATAACGAAAATTCACATTGTTTGGTGTAGGTGAATAGTTGCTAGAAGCCTTTATGTAGAAGAAAATGCAATAAAGGGGGAAACAGGAGCCACAACACAAGTTAGGCTTTCTTATTGGAAAAACAAGTCAAGTTAAGGTGAGATACATCTAATGGCAGCTGACAGTATTGAAATTACTTTCTGCTGCTCCTACCACGTAAAATGGTCTTTTTTCTCCCCTTTTCATTCTATGCAAGTGTTTCATTCCAGACCTTTTTCATTTTCATCTTTGTGTTTTCAACTATACAAAATTTTCTTTTCAGTTTTAAAAGAAAGAGAAAATGTTTTACCGTATTAATCAGGGTGGTTTGACTCAAATATAGGTACGCTTTAATAGCCAAATATGAAAAAGAATCAGGGGAAAGGAAATAACAGACCATGAAAGCAATCGCGTTATTTCCTTCTGTGATAACAAGGGAAATACAAAAATACTATAACGGAGTAGCATATCACATCAAGAAAAATATTAGATCTAAACAGAAAAGAAAAAGACAGATCTATTTTCTTTTGGTTCACATTTTTTCTGTAAAAAGTACTTATATAGGTGCTTGATCCCATCCAAAAATATTTTCATTTCCTTTTCATTCCAGTCGACTTTGAATTTTCCCTTGTCTCATGCAATTTAGGGTTCTTGAGAAAACTGAATTTATAAGTGCGTGTACTTTGAATCTACTGCTATTTTCAAACTATTGAAATTTGTCTGGCAGCCTTGCAATATTTTGTTTGCTATTACCTCAATTTCAGTTCAATTTATTTTATTCTACGTAGCAGCCCCAGACATTTTTTCTGGTGGGAGGTAAACTATAAAAAGATGTGAGAGAATTTTCAGGTATTAGATAAAAGGGTATATTTTATTCCTTTGCAACAGTTACTTTAGGAAGAGTAAAAATAGAATACTATGTTTGAAAAAGAGTGTTTCAATATTCGATGTACTATCCCCATAAGTTATATTAATATATTTGCAATTTTCAGCGTGTTTGCTGTGCATATTTACCTAACGAACCTCTTTCTTCGAAAGAAGTTTATCTGGTACGTTTAATACCTTGTGTCATTTTTTTCAACATCCTTCTTTGCACGTATATAACTTATATACCTCTATTTTATCATAAAAATACATTTTATATTCAATGTGATGCTTGAGCAAACAAAAGGTAAGTGAGCAAGGTTATGCTGTTTTCGGATTTCTCCATAATAATACGATTTAGTTCTATTTTTTGGGTTCGGTTAAATACCTGATAAATAAATTATACCAAATGAGCAAACTTTCATGCATTTTGCATTGCTATCGTTCAGATTTAAATTTTCATCGTTATAATTGACATTCATTCATTGGCTCTATAGGTGGTCTAAATGTATAACCCCATACCTTGCAAGTATACATATCATTAATAATAATATTCCTTACTTTCATGCATTTTGCATTGCTATCGTTCAGATTTAAATTTTCATCGTTATAATTGACATTCATTCATTGGCTCTATAGGTGGTCTAAATGTATAACCCCATACCTTGCAAATATACATATCATTAATAATAATATTCCATACAGCAAGGCTTTTACACATAAAATACAGAGAAAGGTCCCTGAACCCTTTTTTTTGGAAAATATCCTTGCAGATAATTTTGATTACACATACTATGTTGATATAAATGCACACACAAAGAAGAACTTGTACTCTTTATTCCTTATGTACATTTAATATTGAACGTTTCTAGTTTGTCTTAAAACCCTTAAGTTAAAGTCTGAGGCAGTCATCGTTAGCAACTCATCGTGAAACGAAATAGAGTCACAAAGTATACTTTTTACATCCGGCCCATTTTACATGGACGCTGCAAAAAATTGTACTTTCACTTTTACTTTGCAATTTTGCCAAAGCCCTTGGTTTGGTGCATGGAGTCAGGTACTTGAATGAATACGCAAAGAAAAATGCAGGTACTTTTTCTTTAAGATGTACCTAGTCAGTCGTACAATGATGGCAATAGAGAAAGACATATAAAACATGCAATGGAATATCATATTTTGGTTATAGCAGCGCTAAAATGTGATGTGAGTAAAGTGAAAAATATAAATTTAAAGCTGAACTGAAGCCAAAGCTTTATTGCTCTAGTATCATGCGTAGCATACATTATTGCTAACCTTATCATTACTGTATAAATTGACTCCTTTTATTCCCATAATATATCTGCAAAATATAGTTCTTCTATCATTTAAAGTTGAGATAAAATTCTTTAAATATTACAAACTCAAGCTGGAATTCTGAAATAAAAGTTGTTGCCATTTTAAAAGTTGCTTATAGATACTTTCTCCAACTTTGTCCTCTCTTTTCCCTTACTATCCCAATATATCACCGTATTCCTAGAGATAGAATCAGTAAAACTCTTTCCATGGTTAAAAACACCGGTTTTGTAGCACAAGCGGTGGCAAAATATAATGTGAGACAGACAAAGAACATTCATCTTGTCCCACGTATTCAGCAGTGATCTTTCCGCCTCTTGTTTTACTTTATGCGAGGACTTTCTTTATGTAACACGTTATAGTATAGTCGGCGGTGTAACATTCCTAGTCTTTCCTTTACCTCTCCACAATTTTTACTCTCCGCTGGAATATAATTTTCAAGATTCTTATTCCCAGTCATTTTGATATTCGAAATATACAGAAACCGAGAGAAATTTTTCATAGGTATTCATTTTTCTAAGTTTCAACCAAATAGCTGTCACTAAAAATGCATTTCATTATATTAGGTATTTTGTGGTTTCGCCGAGACCTGTTTCAATATTATTATTATTATCCTTTCGTATCCATTTTATGATTCCTTTTATAGGGGATAGGAACTAGGCCACCGTCACGTACTTCCGTTTTTCCATTTAAATCCTTTCTCTTTCTTTTGCTAGCTGACTATAGCTTCTTGCTTTTCTTTCTTTTCAAGATTCTCAGGCCAAATAGGAAGGAAACGGAGGGAATAAATAGGCTTATTTTGTTTACTTCATCATAACAATATTTGTGAGAAGAAGAATGGCATTGCTTGAGTTGTTCTTTTAGAAATATAAATAAATATCTTTGCATTTACAAAGAATAAATGCACACAACAGCAGTCGTTATTGGTTCATGTGGTAGAGTACCCTTTTTGTTGTAGGAGATTTCAGAAGAAACTGTAAATTGAGAATTAGAAAGTTCCTCCAATCTTATATTTATGGTGGAGTGTCTGTTTTTATAACCACTTTCAGGAAACAACAGCTTCTTTCAAATTTATCCCATCTTATGATCATCCGCTCGGTTTACTTTTTATGAAGTTTCTACAAAAGCCTACTTTGATTTTGCAGCAACTTTATTTATCGTCTTATTTCTAATTTAAAAAGAGGAAAAGGTTATCGATTTTTTCATGTAGGGTAAACAAAATACATAGATAGCTCTAATAAAGAATATGTTTTGTGCTATATGGATTCAGTTTTATTGACCTCGTATAGAACAAAATCTTCTGAAAAGAACAACATTTTGTGCGAAATATTATTTCGTTCGTATTACTCAAAACTGAAACTAATATAAGAACCACTACTAAAAATCCGAAATAACCCTAATTACTTAATAAAAATATTTTGATTCTTACGTAATTTTTGCAAGATTTTCACGGTCACGATTACTAGTATTTCTTCAACAAAGCTTCAGCAAAGTAGATATTTTACGTGTCATATTAATTTAGTAAAAGGGTGACTACTACTGCAGCATACATAATTTTTTGCTGTCAGGACTTAAACAAACGATGAAAAACCCGATAGTGTTGATAAGTAAATGACAAAGTCTGTCAGCAGCAATCTCTTCCCTCTCTTTTTCCCTCAGCAAAAGTGTAACAACAACTTCATCTGGGATGCTTTTGTCGTTCACAGTGCACATCACACATAATTTGCATAAAGTATGTTTTGCTTTCACTGACTAAATTTTATTTCTCCTCCTATTCCTGACGCTCTGTATAAATAGGGAAAAGCATGGAACATCAATGACAACGAAGCGAAGGAGTTTAGGTCAACAAACAATCTGCTTAACTAACTGAACGTTGACGACGAAGATGTTCCTTCGTTACCCACTCTTGCTTGTTAGTGATGCTTGTTTAACCCAGCAGGAGTTGAGGAAACGGAGGGGGAATAACGGTGAGCACGTTGCTTTTATGTAGATACGTGCTTGAATTGTGTACCAAGCAAACAATCCCACTCCATTCTCTCACTCTTGTAACTTCTTTCCCTGTTTTAAAACTGGAAACAGCAAATGACACAACTGGTCTAGTAAAGGTTGGTGAGCTCTAGGGATATTACGATGATGTTTTAGGAGGAGACAAAGACAACGGGAGAAAGCCCCGCTTGTTAAAATAAAACTTGTCGACTTTCTTCCCCACTATCTCCCCTCATCATGCATGGACGGCGAAAGATGACGGTAAAAAGTTAGACTTGGATTTACTTTTATACATTTTTCTCCGTCTTTTTAACAGCTAAAACAAAAGCCTAACTTAAGCTAATCAATTTTTGCGACTGCTTGGAAGGCAAGTGTTGTGCAAGTCATAATTCAAAAAAGTTTTTCGGTTAGCTGTTCAACTAACAACAATCATGACTCTAAATTCCTTTTATTTTTGACAACAAAAAGAAAAGTATAAAAATGATGCTACTACTTGTTTGAATTTTATATGAATTTTATTCGGTGCGTGACGATCAGGGCTAAGGATGACCATGAGAGGAAATAGAATTGGGGAAAGTGGGTAGGAGAGAAATCACTAGAGACAAAAATAAAACTGCAACGTTCTCTTATCTTTCACAGATTTTAAACACCGATACAAGGTCTCCTGTGGCCAAGCCATTTAGGCACTGTTCAAAAGATTACATCATATGAATGAAGTTGAGGGTTGTTGTTCCATTATGCAACACAAAAGTGAAGCTTACGTTTTAACGGAGATTTAACAACGTGCTCCCTTTCTTTTCTTCGTAATTCATATCCATGCATGATGCTGATTATGTATTCAACATGGAAAAGTCGTAATCAAGTTTCAAGGATAACCTTTTACAACTTTCAAATAGTTTAAGAAGTGTTCAGCGAATTCGCAACTAGTTCCCAAAATTTTTACTGCATAGAAACAGGACATATAAAAAATAAAGAAAATCTTTCAAAATCATTATATAACATTATCCATTACGATATCGTTTCAGTTCATCATTTTTAGGTCAGACCTACCTTTACAAATAAAAATTGATTTAAATTCTTTCACATATTTTACATGCACAATAAGTTAGTTCATCAAAGACTTAAACCTGTTTCAATAAAAGCAAGAAAAGTAAGTAAAATTTAAACTAATATTTCCCCATTTAGCGTTGTAATATTAGTAGAAAGCAAATGTCTAGAATTTGCTTATCTTTTTGCAGAGTTCACTAATTTGTTTGCAGGTTTTTTTTAACAATTTAATTCAGTTATTTTTTTGAGTGAACCCGAAATGGAGGAAAAGATCAAGTAAGACAAGTATAATATAATTATGTCTTATTAAAGAGCTACAAAATTTTAAGCAAATTTTCTCTTCTAACATGAAATGTAGGAACTATACAAAACTGCAATTTATTATACGCGTCCACTATTTTGCAAATTAAACTCTGATAATTAGTTTACCTCGAGATGCTCCAAAATTGGCATGTCATTTTGCTGAAAAGTCATAGTTAGAACCAAGCAGTTTTCAGTTTAATTAAAAGGAATATTTTATTTCCCAAAATTTTAGTTTTTCTTGACATATTTACGTCATTATGTAGTATAATTTGCAACTGTCCTCTTTTTATCATTGCATTCAATAAATATATTGATATGCTTTGCAGAAAAGTTTGCACAAATCTTGCTAAATTTACTAACTTTCAATTCTGATGTAATTTTTTTAATTTATAGGAGTGCTTACAAACATAATAAAAATTTATTAAACGAGAAAAAAAAACAAATTTTTGTAGAAACTATTTATTTAGTGTTTGCATAGCTTGAACTTCTTTTTAAGTCTTTTCAATTTCCCCTCTTTAATGTCAACAACCTGCGCTTGTTTGCGTTTAAAAACATTTGAAACTTGAAGTAGGAAGCAAATAACGTAATTTTTAATTCAACAGTTCACCTAATGAGCCAAATAGCTTTCTATTTACAAGTAGGCCTTACTCAAAGTTGTTTGGCTTTTGCTACTTTCTATACAAATAATTTCCAGCAAGTATTTTATGTATAAACGACAGCAGCGGAAACCCTAAATGATTCAATAGCATCCTGTCATCCTACTTTTCCAAGAGAGCAGAGGAACTATAAAAACTATAGCTACTTTGCAAGGAATGATCACAATCGTAGTCATAATTTTCATATAAATTTCTTGGAGAGAGAAAAGTGGAACGCCACGATCAAATTTTGTAATAAGGAATCGCGGAATATGGAAAAAGCAACACGGCAACAGTAAACCCATTTATTTCTGAGAAATAAGGGCGACAACACTACTTGCTTCCTTTCTGCTTTCTTTCCATTTGTTAACCTACAGTTCACTGCCTTTCTTTTATTCTCGCAAAGAAAACCATGTCGTACAATTCACTGCAGCATATCATCAAAAAAGAGGGAAGCAATTGAATCGTAATTGTGTCCTATAAGCCACGAAACCCATTTTTAATCATTTATGCCCGCTTGTTGGGACGGGTAGAATGGCTAAAAAAGATTTTGTTCTCACCAGATGCAATATGCAATACATAAATGATGTTATGAAGAAGACGCAATTGTAGTATTTGCGGTAGAAGGACGACGGGATACTTTGGGACTACTCCACTCTCGTCAGTAGTCTNCTACTCCACTCTCGTCAGTAGTCTGACCATGTACGAGTCCAAGTTATCCGCAATAAAAGGGAAAATGGGGCACACATTTTATCCGATTATTGGTCTTCTGTCCTTTCCCATGTACTTTTAACTACCACCACAAAAGAGAACAAATTTTAAATAACCGAAACTTTTAGTTTGTATCCAAGCAAAAAGAACCCCCTTGTCCTCCAAAAAATATCTAAAAGTAAGTGGGCCATGTCATTATCAATACTATATCCTTGCTTTTATATTTTAAGCAAACAAAAATATTACCATTACTAAAACCACAGGCTTCCGTGGTCAACAGATTAACCGCAACAGATTTTTTTTCTTCTGTGAAACTGATGGTGGCGTTTGAATTGCTACTTCAAGTAGACTTTTTCGTTTTCTCTGTCCGACTTGAAAAATTACTCCGCCTATTCTCCATTTTGGCTTCTCGTTTTGGCTAGTGATGAGTCTAATGCCAAAACCTTTAATTTTTCTCAAAATCTTTTTGTAACTTTTCATCCTATATGAAACTCAAAGTAAACTCGGACGACGAGTTCAAAACAGCAATCATGTGGACGCGGCGAGAGTTCTTGATCACGAAGATGGCTGGGAACACCTTACAAAAGGCATATGGCCAAATTGCTATTAGCTATCATTACAATTTTCTATATCTAGAAAATGAAAGCGAAGAAGTCAGAAGTGAAAAGGCAGAAGTGAAACGATTCTGCGAGCATCCAGAATTGGATAAGGTGAAAGGAAGCCCATTAGCTCTATTATGTTATTATACCACATCCACCATCACATTATATGACCATTCGTTGATTCGTTTTTTAGCGACTATTCCCTTGTTTGCCTAACGGGAGAAATCATTCCTTTTCACAAAATTTTCTCGTCCTTAAAGATAGAAAAGTAAGAAAACTGTGAAGAAATAAACTGAATGTGGACAAGAAAAAATCTTATTGCTTCCCATTTTTCTTTTCGTTCTCTCGCCTATTCAGACAATAACAGAGTGAGAGCGACGCTACGAAAAAGTTTTACACTATCCTTTCGCCTCTATTTCCTTATCTTTTTTCTTTTACCATTACAACAGTCATTATTACAGTAGTGCAGTCGTTAGAGTTTCTTCTTCATGTTCCACTATTGGAATGGCGGCGGTGAAAAAAACAGGAGCGAGAAAGATGACTGTCCTCTCTTGCATTATTCAACGTCTTTTTTCTACTAACCCTTTCTCATCATCATACCTAAAGAGTTAAGCTGAATCACCGCAACAGGAAAAAAAGACTGGTGCTTTCTGTATTTTATATAAAAACAAGTTTAAACACTCATATGTGGAATCTGCTGTGTGAGTTAAGTTGAAGAAGAAAGGAGAGTGATTTTCTCCCTCGCATTTACTAGATCTTCGTTACATCTAAAGGGGGAGAAGGAAAAAGAAGACAGGCATAAAGCAATCCCTTTTCCTGTTTTGTATCTCCAGTCATCCATCTATCCAATCACAAGAGAAAAATTCAGTGAAAATTTCTTTCATTTAGTCTGTCTTCGACAGTTTATATAGGCAATGAAGCTTTTGTATATAAAAACCCAGGTACATAATATATTTTCATCTACAAGGTAATTATATATCGACTATTTACAAACCATTTTCTTTTCTCCTCCTACCGTCCATTCTCAAATCTCAAAACGGCACTTTAAGGAATTCTCTCTCATTTTCTCTTCCCCTATAAAAAAGAAAAAAGATAACCCGAAAGCTTCTTTACTTTTTTTCCTGCTTTTTCCTTTCTTCTGCTGCTACTCCTATTGTTGTTGTTGATGTCCTTGTCTTGCTCTTTTAAGGTTCAACTCTTCTTTTGATGATCTTGATGGTTTAGTAAAGCGATTTCATTTAACCATTTTATATAAAAGAAGAGAACATTTGTGAAACCTTTGGTCACCGACCTAACATTATTATTATACAGTTACTATTTTTATGAGGAAATTTTTCCGTTTCTCTTCCTCTCTGCGGAGAGTTTTCCTCAATTTATTGTGACATATGGCCAAACCCTTTTTTGGTTTCAGCATTGGACCCGTACTGAAAGTAGCATTTATATTATATATATATATATAATATATAACATAATCACTAAAAGACAAACACCTCTTCCAACTTCTAGAACTAGCCAATTACCATCATATATTGCGTTGGAATGTTTCCACCTCTTGATCTTCTCTGTGTGTCTACCTTTTCAAGAAAGGTGGGACCTAGCGCAAAGTTTTTAATTCTTCCTGGACATTATGTACATTTTTCTTAGAGTAAATGTGTGAATGAGACAAGAAGCAAAAACCATGTAGTTATTCTCATAGGAGGAAGTAAATGAAAGGGTTATTGTAGTAGCGTAAGAAATTTCCTCCATACTTGCAAAACCAAGATCAAGCTGAGCCACAAGAAGTATGGATATTGCAGTATTGTGTGAGGAAAGTGATACACAAAAAGATACTGCAGCATTACCACAGGAGCAGTAACTGGCTAAAACCACGGTAGAAAAAACGTGCAAAAGAAGGGCATAAATTTAGCTCTTAATTAAGAAGAGAAAATGCTTGCGTTTGGTTTTAGTTGGCACATGGAGAGGTAAAAAAGTAACTTCCTTCTTTACCTACTACTGCATATATTAGATTAAACAGAGTGAGAACAATGAAATTACATAATCCTCTGAGAGAAAAAAGTTTTCAAAGGACTTCCACCTACAACCGTCACCATGTATTGTTGAGACCTCCGCTGAAAAGTAAAAACATGCAGCAGTTCCTGAACTAATCTTTAGTGAAAGTTTATTTTTAAATTGTAAAGAAAAGCATGTCATGTGTACTTTGTTAAGCTTGGCACAAAAAAATAGGCTATAAAATGAATCCAATGTCCGCATTACGTCTTTTCATACACCAGCATCCTTTTTTATTCACGAAAAGACCTCCTGCAGATCATTGAATCTCTTGTTGAACAAACATAGTTTCAATATTGTTTTTTATACCCCATAGAAAGTATCTAACTGAAATATGCGTTTTGGGTTTTGATGAAATTGGAAGAAAATTTGGGGGTTTTGGTGATTTGATGAGTTCTACGAAAAATGAAAAGCCAGCGACCCCGAGCTTTCTTTACGTAATATTTGATTTCGTCAAAGAATAGTCGTAAAACTTGAAATGTAGAAAAGAAAAGATGACACGTTTAGCTGACATGGCTCATTTTATAATAA
>JAANSO010004407.1:0-10135 GCA_036507315.1 Lepidocyrtus fimetarius | reverse complement strand
AAGCTCACAGAAAGAGAGAGAGTTTAGATTACATGCATGAAAAAAGAGAGGAAGGGAAGGAAAAAAGTGAAAAGCAAGCCGGTGCACGCAACAAATATTCCATTTTGCCCAACCATCTCCACGGCTTTTGTTACTGCATCTCTTTCATCTATTCCAGAATGGAATATATCAGAGAGAAGAAGACAAGTGTTATATTAAAGAGCAACCCTACTCAAAGGAAGTCCGCTCCTTTTCAGCAATAAAACTGGAATGAGGGAAGTTAGAAAGAATGCAGTCAGGGAAGTAGGGAAGGGACTCGGACTTTTGTGAATCGTAGAGGGGCTCTACACTTGTTTCCCTTCACTCCCAAAACTATATTTCAACCCAACATGCATACCCGATTGCAACATCAGCAGCCGTGTGGTGACTGCCTTTTTTCAAATGTATAACAAAAATCAACATGGTCAAATCATTCTTGCTGTACCCATTTTTATTTCAAATGATCTGAATGAAAAGAGTTTTTATATATTTTAGCTTTGGCAATAATACAAAGACATTTACTACAAAAGTCCATAAAACTCTGTGGTTCTTCGTCGTCCTGTATGATCCAACTTGTTATAACAATGATTGTCCGACTGTTTTCTTTGTTTTTTCTTTTTCAATATTTTGAATATATGCATATCCATATTTTATAGAGGAGACGATCTAGCCAACAACCTTTGTTCTTCTGACTCAACTTATAAAAACCAAGAGATAGAGAAAAGAAAAAAAGCAATATTATTCAATTTGGCATCATCAGGCGAATGAGCACGAGGAAAAAAGAAAGACCGACACATATTGTACATATCGATTATTATTATCATCATGAAAATCGTAAAATCGGCCACACGTGTTGCTATTCATGTATCTCATTGTCTTTTTGTCCTTTTTATATTTTAATTCTTTATCCATTTCATTGTTGTTGCATATTATACAACTTGTTATTCAACTAACCTCATTGATTTCAATATTATATAAACTTTGCATACAGCCTTATTTACACACGTAAATCAAGGACGTGTGGACTCTTTAAGAATACACCAAGTATAATATTAAATTAGAGTTTTACAAAATGTATCATTACTTTTTAAAAAGTTAGCATTATACACGTGCTTTTTCCAAAAAACAGAAGCGGTGATGAACCTGACTTTGATACGGTCTTTTCAACTTTCACTATAAACAAGATATTCATTTGTTACGTGATCAAATCAATTTAGAGCATGACAAAGTTGTAATTTCAATTTCATGGCTATAGCAAACAATCCGTAAAATTAATGGTATGCAACCTGACACATTCTTCTCTTTTGCAGCTTGCGTTTAACTCCGTGAAGTATGCAAGGACCCATGGATGCAATAACCAAAACTTAAATATAGATAAAAACTGAGAATTGAAAGCAAGAAAGTCTCAGAGATCCATCTGTCCTTACCTAATCATCGTGATGATGACATTGCGTAAAAATTTTGTGTAAATTAGCTATGGTTGACTCTTCATGTTGGCAAATAATATTTTTTAGCTTTGGGATGGCAAGTACAGGACGTATGTCTTTCAATTGACAAACTATCCACACTCAAGAGGGTTTAAGTTTTTAGTTAAATAGGGCGTCATGTTCTATTCCTTTCCTAATGGGTGCTTTATATTTTTAGCGTTGTCCACAAAAATATTGCTTTTTAGATTTGTTTTTACATTGAAAATGGAGATTGAAGCGTTGAGTAAAATATTACATGCTTGTTATCTATTATGTTGACATGATGTAAAAGGACAAAAAGATACAGATAGCGGTATTATGTGATCCTTTTTATAGCTAACACAACAACCCTTGTTTGCCTATGATAAACTTTATACAATATCGTATTTTCCAAAATATTTTTATACACTAGACAAACAAGGGTCTAGACAAAATAAAATAATTTAAACTTTCCATTTTAAAAAATCCCAAATGATTTGGAAAAGATCATCTATTTAACATTAATTGTTCATTATATAAGATTAATGGAAACCCTTTCATGATTAACTTGTCATATAAAACGGTTAGGGTAGGTAGCTTTTTCAGTTGAATCATACTGTCTATTTATAATTTGTCAAAGAATATCTATAAAATTCCTAATTCTTTAATTAAAGTAAACTCCGTTCTTCTTCATTTTTGTATAATTTGTCTTTCCAAAACTGAGAAGACATTTGACAAAGTAAATCTTGGAGTTTTTAACATAAAAAATTGGTATAGGTAGGGGTTCCGTAGTAAGTTTTGTTTTTAGTATATAAAAGAAATTTCTTCAGAATTTTAATTAAAATAAAAATCCTACAGATTATATCTACTTTTTCTGTGTGTGGGTGCTCTCTTGTCATCGCCCTTTTGCTTGTAAAAAATCTTTTCTTTCAGCAACAATATTTCGTTTTTGTCTTTGTGCTTTTCATTGCATTTCCACTCTTCTTATTTTCAATAAAATTCAACAAAGATTTTTTGTCGTGTTTTGAAATGTGAAAAGATTGTATGTATTATGGAAAACGATACAAAACTTTTACAAATTTTTTCTTTTTTAAAACTTTTCCTCTAGACTTTTCAAAGTCATTTACATACATCCTCTTCTTTCCGTGCTTCTATCATCCAAAATTCAATTTAGTACGGTTGCTTCTTTGAGCTTAAGGGAAATCAAAGATAATGTGAGCAACCTTTCACTCTCCGTTTGCATTTTTCCTTTCAACATTATTTTTCATTATAATAATACCTAGCATCTTTCCTGCTGTTTCACAAAACATAAATGAATGTTGAAAAAGGAGAGAATCCTGTTTCTTCAAAGCTACACATATATGCTCCGCTTCAAATGAGACCCTCGCAGATACTGGTATTATTAATATATTGTTGTAAAACTCACTTTGACTTTTCTAGTCGAGAGAAAAAAATCTAAATGAAAACAAAAGGGAGAAAAAAAGGAAATCTTTGTAATGAACCTTATTTATTATTTGAAGTCTCTCGCAAGTTGTTACCTAATGTATGGAAGTGTAAGTCGCATTTGTAATAAATTGTAGCAAGCATGTTTGAACGGAAACGATATTAATATTTACTCTTTTCCTTTGTTGACTTTCTTTTGCACAAAATCTAGGACGTTCTCATCAAGAATCACTGCTTGATTACATACCAGTGTGAGATTACTCTTGTACTTGTATTACGCATTAGACAAACTGGCTGTCAGGCTAAACAACAATAAACGTTTCACAAAATTTCATTTAATCAAGTTTTTTAAAATGTAATTTCCGTTATGTTAAAGGTGCCAATTTGGCAACGTTGTATATCAATTTTCACTGAAAATTTAAGATTTGCATGGTCGAAGAAGTTGTTATTCATTTAAATTTCTAAATTTTCTCTCACCAGCCATATTAGTTTGTATATAATAAATACGGGTAGTTAAAATAAGGCGTATAATGTTAAAATGTTGATGAAATATTCACCGAAAAAGAAAGAAAATAATGATGATTTGTTATTTGCATGGAGCTGTGAATATGCATGTGTGGGCAATAAAGTGGGAGTAGGACGTAACGCATGTCATCAGTCATCATTTAGGAAAAGCTTTATTGTTTTTGGCTCAAAAATCATTAAATTGATGTACTGCGGTGAGCCTTAGAACATCCCTTAACTACCAGGGTAAATGAAGCCATAGTCATTAAATTTACCTATCACAAGGTTCTTAACTGTCATGTGACAATTCATCGATGACCGCCTCCAATCCCCAAAGGACGCACAATTACTCTGGCGTTTCCACACCCTGACCGCTATGGGGGGTCACATGATTTAAATACATTTTGGACAAAATTGAGATAGACAAGGCACAAGGGAACATTCTGTGAAAAAGGGTGGCCGTGTGCCCAGTCATTTGCCAGTCGCGTGCTTGTCAGTCAATGAATGTTTACATTGTATCTTATTTTTCAATCAGAAAGCTATATCTGTTGATAGTTTTACGTACCGTGTCCCACGGACCTTCTGTCGGCAATCAACAAGCAAAGAAAAGAGACAAAATAGTTGGGCTCGATTAAAATCTCTTTGTAGTGACGTGATTTCACACAGAAACTATCACGAACTTGCTCATCATTTTGCAAGAATGAACATTTTTATTGCTGGTTTGTTGTTTTTCAATTCCTAACAAAACATAAAACAGGGTGGACAAATCGGTTGCGTCTCATTCGTAATCCATATACACCATAGCTTTAGGATTATTACTTTGAAATTGTTTTTGCCCTTTTTAAACTAAGATGAAGCTATAAAGACACGTTGCAGGTACGAATGGTTTAATTTGAGGATTTCTAATGAAAGGTTTTAGTAATTTTTGTTAATAATTCAGGTATGCTCAACTCAATTTTCTTCTTTTTCTCTGATAATAGTAAATATCAAAACTGATAAGAATACGTATGCATACCGAATTCAAACAAAAGTTATATTCATTCTTCGTTCATAACAGCTATTACAAAAGATAAACGAGTATTATAAGCTTACGATTAGTAAATCTGGATAACTTTCTCACGTTGTTATTCTGCTTGTTATTAAAGAGGAGAGATAATGTACACAGTTCAAAGTGAAATTCATCCAAAACTGCTTTCATTATTGCTTTTTGGCTATACTAAACATCTGAACCGTGTGCTTTGCTGGTGCTCCTGTATTTATTTATTGCTTTCCTTTCTCAGCGGCAACAAAGGGCTTGAGAACTCATAAAGATTGAATAGTGGGAACGGAATATAAAAGCTAATAGCTTCGGGCAGTTAGTTTTATTTTTGTTATTACTTCTGAACACATAAGAGAGGGAATGTGAATGGAGGGCACCGAAAGTAACTGTTTTAAGTATATGTATGACACACAACTAAAGTACCTATAGCTCTTGAAAGGTTTCCCAAAAAGTGAAGCAAGAATTTCTTTTTGCCATAACTTTTAAAATGAAGAATTAAAAATTTTGTAAAGTGTAGTAAAATCAAGGAAGATTAATTTTAGATCTATATCACGACTGAAAATGTTCAGTCGTGGTCTATATAAAATGAATACAAGTTTTAGTCCAGTACACCATTAGATTTCAATTAATAAGAAGAATCATACAATAGGGAGTAAGAATCAATTGATGAAGATAAAGTAACTAATCTAACTAAACTAAATTTAAATGATATTGAATAAAT
This sequence comes from Lepidocyrtus fimetarius, assembly GCA_036507315.1. NCBI lineage: Eukaryota > Metazoa > Arthropoda > Collembola > Entomobryomorpha > Entomobryidae > Lepidocyrtus > Lepidocyrtus fimetarius. The sequence continues at coordinate 4,965 of JAANSO010004407.1, read as the reverse complement.
CTAATCGTAAGTAATATTTTGAAAATGGCAACTTTTAACTATGATATTTATTCTGGATCATCTCTGCTTCTACTACAGTAACAACTAGCAAAAAAGTACTAGGTGCACTAGATTGTAGGTGCTGCTTTCATTTTATTTTCATTATTATTTCATCTCAAGCTAACATAATCAAACAAAAGCGTAGGCAATATTCTCGAATTACTTACACCCGTCCAGTCAAAAGACAAAAAGAGTTCTTTGATTTAAGCGAGTGATGTTCCTTGTGTATGAAAACGTTTAAATGAATCTTTCATTGCATCTCTTTCTCTCTGATCTTCCAGTGTTTTGCTTTCTAGAGTATATATTAACATATATTTCTCGGAACGTATGATCAAATGTGAACAAGGAAAATAGAAACAGAATTGCATGGAAAGATTTGTATTGAATATGAGTAATTTGGGCATAGAACAAGTACCCATCCAGAGAGATACTGGTAGGAATTTCGTCGCTTGATTCACACTGAAAGTAAAAGAACAAATACTTTGAATCGCTTTCACCACCTTTCTTTTTTGTTGATGTATAATAATTGCATGGTCTTTAACCACAATACTTTGTGGTGGTTTTTGATGCACAAAAGAAACCTCAACCGGACTTACCACAAGAAAGCGTTAATGCTTTTTTGGTCGTTATGCGGTAATTTGAGCACGCCTTTAGAATCGTTTCTCATAAAGAAAATTTTTGAATAAGTAAAAATTAATCAAAAATGTACGTTCATGAATTTTGAATTTATTAACGTTTCATTTACTTATTTACGAGATACGAGAAAGTCCAATATCTATTGGCTCCTGTTTGTTCAAAAACCCAAAATCTTTTCTTCTCCATTTTTATTGCAGAATATAGAATGTTTTCCTTCCCATTGTATTCTTCTCCCCTAATTTTTCTTTCTTTAGTTCGACGTATCCGTTCCCTCGTCGTCGATTACTTTGGCCATTTTTTGTATGCACAACGGCTAAAAACTCTGAAAATCTGGGGAAGAAACTGAAAAGAAAGAAAACTATTTGATCTGCTTCAAACCCATTTCAACTACAAAATTTTTTTCCTTTGTACATCATGTAATAATAAAGTTTTTCGGACTAGGCTAAAGTCAAAAAGCTCTTCAGGGATTTTCGTAAATGCATTGTATGAAAATGGTGTAGAACTTTCTTTTACTTGGAATCTATCTGTGTGGCATCTTGTACCAACATATAATACAACTGAACTCATCTGAGGACCCAAACCTTCAAATAGTAATAGTAAACTAATGATGCTCCCAAGTACAGAGTAATGATAAGTTTTTTAAAGTACACAAGGATACCAATATCAATCAAAAAGCATAAATGTGCTTATGAAAATTCTATTTTGAATGTTAATCGATACAATGACTAGCTAGATCTACATGTTTTTTGGTTATATTCTTTGATCATAAGAAATGCAAACTAGAATTTTGGAGACACAATATATTCTTGGTAGTACTTTGACTTTCTAACAAAATCATCATCACCTATGTCGCTCCACCACAAAAATAAAGAATTTTACTTTCCTTCCCCTTCCAACATGTACTTCTTGAGTTAGGAAGAAAATGGTTCTGAAATATATCGGAAGTAAGGAGAGAAGGAGTGAAAAGGAGCAGAAAAGTGGCACCTTGTGCGTAATTTATCGCTCCTGAGCTTGAAGACGGAGGAATTTTGTGGAAACATTATTTCTCGATATATCATACAAGTACGAAGAATACGAGTTTGCTAGAGACATTTCTATAGTTAAAATATGGATGAGTAAGGAAAAGAAAGCAATGCCATTACACCGAATAGTCAGCTAAAGTAAGATCTTACGTTATGATCCTCTGTAATTTAAAGAGCGATTCTCAGTTTTATATGCTTAAAAGATTACCCAAGAAAATCAGAAAGGATAAAATGCTTCATTTACTTTATAAACCATTTCAAACTATGTATTCTGCAAGTTCGATGTATGTACATTCTGTATGCATCATATTATTGCAACTTTTAGATGCATTATCCACGTTAATGTATAAATCCCCCGAGTTTTTTTCACACATCATTATCACTGTTTTCCCAACCAACGCAATATCATGTGTTACTACAATACATAAATTTATGTCCTTCTTGGCTCTCATATAAGGTGAAAGTAAAATGATAAAGGAGAATGCGGTTTTTGTGATCAAGTCTGGGTTTTAAAATGCCATTTATCCTTTGAATCATACTTTCACTGCAGCCGTTTTGCTCCTGAAAACATATACGTATGACTTTTTAGTGTGCAATATGCAGGTTTAGACATACAACTTTAACCACTTTTGTTTCGCATTCATTTCATTTTAGAAATGAAAAAGGGTAATTTATAAACCTGAAATAAATAAAAAAAAATCATTTTTATTATAAGCAACCGCAAAAGCTCAAGAAAAATTATTCATAAAACAATGACAGAACTGACTCCCTCCCACCACCCGGGCATCATAAAATGCCCTATTTAACCACCCACCACCGGCGTCATTACGTTGTCAAAGCGTGTGTACAACACAGGCAACCTCATTATAAACTTAATTCATCATGTGAGTATCACTATTAAGATTTCCTTAACCGAAATGCACATGCACATTGAATCTCATTTAAATAGCTTCCTCATGGAATGGCATACGTTGGAAGGCATTAATTCTATAGATTGATGGCTCTGTTTTAACTTTTACTTTTTGCCACACATGGAAAAATACAGTGCCGTATGAAAGGATTAAGTTCTACTTATGCATAATGCTCACACAGATTTATAAGGGAACTTTCATTGTTTTAGAAAGATGAAGGAACCCCCACAGAGGGATTATAGTAAATGACCCTAATGCATCCCTTTGTTATACTTCCAAAATATGAATGATTGAAAGAAGCGGTAGAAAGTTCGGATCGGATATAGGATTTTATACGAAAAAATGTGATATTTACAAGGAAATGAAAGCTACTTATCAATTTTTCTTGCTTTACAAACTGGTCATTTTAAATTTAAATGCTACAGCTTATAGAATATCGAATATAGTAAGCAAACGTATTGGATAGTTCATCGGATTTGAAATGATTTTTACTCTGAAAAATTGTTTGCTAGGAAAGTAGTCGCTCTGTCCTTCGTTTTCGATTTTCATGTCTTGTTAGTAGGGTTATAAATGTATTCCCCTTTCCCTCGCATCGCATACCAATCATTCTTTGCTACATTACTCATCCGCTCATCCATGGAACCTGCATTCCAATCCGTCTTTCTCCTTTCAGGCCTTTCTTCCATTTTCGAAAGAATGGATCACTTTCCACTTTAATGAATACATATCGGAGAAAGAAACCTTTACGTAACATCATCAACGACAAATTTCGAAGATATGTCAGCTCTTGGACAATATTCAAACTCACGCATGAAGAGTAAAATGTGAATGGCCATTCTTCCACTGTTTCAGAATTTCAATAAATTGAAAAATATATTATTCTTGTGAAGAAACGCAAAATTTACTGATTCTCGTAACTATTATAGTAAAATAGATAAACATAATAGAATAGAATGTTTGCATCATTTGCATGTTTAATAAATTGCATTTTTTTATTATTTTTAGCTAAATATAACTAATCGTAAGTATATAATATGTTATGTATAACGGTCCACATTTGTAATACATTCCTATTTTTATATAGAGTGCAGACGGGCAGTAATGAGAGACTTACAAAAAATGCAGCATTTTTAGAAAGAAATTTGAGAGCGATCAAAGCATATATCTATGTATATGGATATTTTATATATTTAATCCTCCTTTTAGTATTGTTTCGTTTTCGTTCGAATCATTGAGAAGAGAAAGTTCTTCAGGAATTTTCTTCAGCTGACTACCTCTCCAGTGAAGCATGGCTCTTTCCAAACTTTTTTTATTTTCAAAAAGTTCGTAAAAAAGTTGAAGCACAAAGATAAAAAGGAAGTACAAAAAAGTCAAAAATCATCGAAGAGGGAACTTTTGTACAAGGGTTGAGTTTTGAGACTCCGGCTCCCCTTACAAGATAAACATTTGAGAAAAAAGTTTTGGAAGCCATTCTTGCATTGCTTTAGATTCTATACGGGAAAAATACTATAGTTGAAAATCCCAAGAAAAACTCTTCCCAACGAAAGTTCTTGTTTAGGAATATTTCTAGAAAATACTTATGAAGCAACGAAATAAAAAAGTGAAAACTTTTTAAGCTAACAAAAATCTAGAGTAGTTTTGAATCCTTTAGCAAAAAAAAGACTTTCATTTGGAAAAAAGAAGGTAACCTGTAAGTCTGTAAGATCAGTGATTCTGATTTCAAAAATCGAATTGTAAAAATGAAAAAAAAGTTAAACGAAACTGCTTAAAAGAAAGAATTTATTTTTTTTTTGCAGACAAAACGGTTCACTTTTTATCTAGATATACACCAGTCCTTTGATACAGGTGTTCATAGAAGTAAAAGGTAAGCTTTTACACCTGCAGTACTTGCTCTACTAATGCCAGATTTTATAATAAGCCTTAATAAGTATTAATTTCAATAGAGTAAACAAAAAACGAAAATAGACTAATCCGATTGCAATTGTGATATGATAACAAAAATGTATAATATAATATGTAATAAAAATTCATTGAAAATGAAAATTACTGCTCTTTTTATTTTGAATCAACTATGTCCAAATAATCTTGAAACATATATATTTTTGAAAAGCAGTAGTGGGTGGTAGCTGTACTTTGGATAAGTATTTCAGAAAATATGAAAAAGGAAAGCCAAAATATTAGTTATATCAAACTAATAGTAAGTATTTATACGAATATATGCCCTGTTGTGCGTAAAAGAAGAGACCACCGGCTGGCAATATGTAATAAAAGATGGGGATATGATTAAGATTAAACAGGATATAATCGTCACATGTATTACGCATTATCAAAAATCAAATATGATTTATTCCATAAAA
>JAANSO010004406.1:0-10136 GCA_036507315.1 Lepidocyrtus fimetarius | reverse complement strand
ATATCCTCACAGATATTGCCTGTATTTGTAATGGATACAGTCGGACATCTTCCAGGTAATAGATAACAAATAAGCATTATTTGTTAGCAATAAATAAATTAATAATAAATGTTTATTTATTGTTATCTATTATTCAGGTCTACCAGGATTGTTTGTTGCAGGTATAACTAGACTGTCTATATCAAACATTAAAATTGTTTTAAACAACGGTATGTTGACTAAATGTTTTTCTTCTATTTTTTCAGGGATTACGTGCGCCAGCTTGAGGCATAAAACCCTAACCTAATCTATTATGTTAACAAAAGAAAAATTGGTAATCATTTTGATTGTATTGAAAACAGTACGGTTTCCAGTGGATTAAACGCAATGGCTGCAATTGTAGTAAAAGACTATGCTTTACAATTGAAGCCGAACATGTCGGATAAGCTCCTTTTCAATCTCTCTCGTGCAGTAAATGTAATCACTGGTCTAGTCTCATTTGCATTTGTATTCGTTGTCAGACTAATGGGCGACATTTTTCCTGTGCGTAATATTTTTACATTACAATTACAATTACCTTTGATTTACTGCCTTAAACTACATTTCATGGATATATTTCTATACAGGCTGCAGTGTCTTTAATTGGAATACTTATCGGTCCGACTCTAGGACTCTTCTCACTTGGAATGATGTTCCCGTGGGCCAATTCCCATGTAAGTATGACTGATTTTATCTGGAAAACTTAATATTTTTACGACTTGTGATTTACTAATCACTAATCACTGCATCCAATTTCGCCCTTTGACAGGGTGCTCTTATTGGCGTCTTAGCATCATATTTATTCTCATTATTTATTGGAATCGGATCAAATATCGAAGGAGACCTGCCTGATCAAAGGTGTTCTTTGTCTACAGAAGGTTGCAGCAAAGATTTCTTTAGGAATACTTCGACGGTGACCAACGTAACTCATTCTTTCAGTCCCGGAGACGTTTGGAAAGATCGAGATGATAGCGCATATATTCAGTTCATGTCCATTTCATATCTGTATTTTCCAGTTATAGGCGTTTTTGGCACAATTATATTCGGACTGATTGCCAGTGCACTTGTCTCCCTATTTGGACTAGATAAGGAGAAAAAGCTTGTTCCAGAAGACTGTTGCAGCCCATTGTTTTTATTATTATGGAAAAAATTGTTTCCGGAACAGATGGCTAGAATGATCTCAAATGAACCGTTATCTAAAAATCTTGGATCTAAAGCTTCCATTGCTAGTAATAATAACAATAATAATAATAATGAAAACGATATTAGCGAAATTAGCAAGTTTTAATCAATATGCAAACTTGTAACATTAATTAAATAACCAATGTGCTCTTCAGGGGCACAAAAACTTTAGATTTAACCAAAGATTTTATGATTTTGAGATTAAACAAATCTATTTTTTATTTTACAGAAATAGTGAAAAATTGTAACAAAATATTCCATATAAGTAATATTTTATCCCCTAAAAGACGCATTTTTTCCATTGCAAGCATGCTTGCACTCTACCAAGGAGTCAAAACGATTCATATTTCCACCGCATCCTAAATACACAATTTTAAACTTGGCTTTTTGTGCTTCTCCAGTTTTACAAAATTCTTTTTGAACGATTAAAAAACTCACCTCCATAAATGAATTCCTCACATATTTGCTTTCCTCTGTTGTAATAGTACTTTGGAAAGTCTCCCCTGCAAGGACCAGGATCTTTTGGCACAACACAATCTGAAAATAACAAAATTAATGATTAAACCAATGTTGAATTAATAACACAAAATTACAACAATAGATGTATTACAGGCATTCCGAATGAGTCTGTTTTCTTGCGTAGGTCGAGATGTTCCTTTCGTAGTTGAGTATGGATACAAAACTGGCCTAATTCCATTACTAGTAATAGCAGATGGAAACATGAACTTTTCCATAAAAATTTGCATTGGATTCAGAAAGATGATTTTTGCAAGTCCAGCTTGGGCACAAAAAATTAGGAAAACTACAATAGAAACTGTGATATTTGATAATCTCATTTTTCGGATTTAATATGAATTTTGTAATGCTACCCTATTCCAATTGTTACTGTTAAACTTGATAGAAAACTTCTTGAAGAGGTTTCTGGTTTCAAAACTTGCCAATGTCAGAATAAGTAATGATCAAAATATTTGGCAAACGCGTTACCTTTTGAGTAAAATTCTTCTATTGTTAACATGTTATAATTATTCTATGAGATTGCACATGTATGAAAAATGAAACATGATGTCATGTTCTAATGAAAATTATGCACAATAAAACGGTTTTGCCACAGGTCGTTAAACATGTTTAATTTTGCAATTCACCGGTAACAATTCAATAATACAATCAACATACACAACAAAGCAATACAAGCCTCGCGTAAATATTTTTAAGCAGCTCGGATCTAAATAAAAATGTACATAATAAAGTCTTGGAACTTCATTCAAATGTTCTCTTCCTTATTGCTTAGAAAATTATTAAAAACTTGTTAATTATTATACCGATCCGTTTAAAATCCTCTTCTTTTTAAACAGTAGCTACGAAATGAGCTGCATTCGTCAAAGTTTGCAAAATTATTTCTGTTTCCTCCGCATCCTAATTTAAAAAACCAGCAAAGTCAATATCATTGGAAATTCTAAGAAATTTTTGTTTACAAGTTTCAGGTTCGTCGCTCTTTAGAATGCTCACCTCCATATAGAAAGGTATTGCAACGGCCTGATCTCGCGTCAAAGTAAAATCTTGGAATACTGGCTCGACAGTATCCGACATCCGGTTTTTGATAGCACGAATCTATTGATTTGAGGAAAATTAGAAAGAAAAGGAGCATAAAGATTGGTTGGTTGATTCTAAAATGTAATATGCATTAATTTGGTTTAAATCTATTACCTTCTTGACCTTTAACCAAAGCAAGGACCATAAAGAGTACCACTGAACTCAGAACCACATAAAAACCTTTAACCAATTTCTTTTCCATGTTGCAGGGGAATATCGTTCAGTAGATGAGATAGTACTATTTAATTCAGCATAAATTTTTATTTTAGTTTTTGTCTCTATCAACAATTCTCTGAAATTCTATCGTACTGCTAAGTGGCAAATTAGTTTCTAAAAGCATCTGAAGAAATTCCTGGATCTTATATATTCAATTTTTTGCTTTCTTGAGAAAATACGCCATTCAGTGAGAACTTCACAAAACGAAAAGGAAGTGGCAGGAATTTGTTTGTCATGTCACTAATAAAATGTCAGTGTACTCCTTGTCAGTCAGTGGCTATTTCATTGTCTTGAAAGGCATTCGTGAATTCGTAACGGTTTCCGAATCCTCTCACTGCTACTGGTAGTGGTACTACATCAAAACCATACATTCATTAAAAAAAAGTATGGAACCAAGCAATTTTTATTCATCCAATTTGTTGAAAAAAACAGGCAAGCACGTTGATTTGTAAATGATGCGATAGAAGGAGGGGTTTCCCACCGACGATTTGTGCATTCACAATAAAAGTTTTTTGTTCAAGTTCTTAGGAAATGTAAAAATGTAATAAATTGGTATGATAAGATTGCAGAAGTTTTTTGGAATAGAAATATGAACTGGTTTTGTTTAACTATGTTTGCAGAGTAGAAATCTTGATTTGGAATAAAATGCATTTTTAAGTTTTTTAAATTACACAAATAGCAAGACAAGTATTAGAAACACCATGCTAATTTAAAGTCAGGGAAGTATTCCAGAAGAGCATAAATTGGTTTGCTTTTATCACCTTTCAACTCGACATTCACCGTCATGCACAATAGATTTAATGAGCCATTACATGTTTTTCATATAGAAAAAACGCTGCGTTGTTGTACAGAATCCTTAAATAGGCATGAAGAGTAAAGCTGAATAAAAATGTCTACTAAATGAAACCGTGACGTGATGTTAGATGATTCAGTCAAATAAATTCATCCAAATAATATGAAGTAAATCTGACTGTTTTTTAAAATCAAAACTGGGAACTTATTTGTGTGGGCTTTTTAAAGTTGTGGTCAAACAAAATTACGTTGAAATCAAAGCTAACAGCATAGATGAATGAATAGAACTAAAGGAAATGGCAAACAATTCGTAACAATTGTCACTTTGACAAGTAGGCTGTTAAATGAATTGCGTTTTGAGCAGCTAGTCAAGTATTCTTTAATCTCTCATTTTTGATTCTGCAATTTTTAAGATACCATACCTATGCACAAGGCATAGCTAGAATATGATGATGATAATGATGAATTCAAATATATTTAACAGCTTATTACAACTAATATACATTTCAAATATTACAATTAGATCAAAACCTCTGTAAGATTCTATCAGACGTTTCATAAATGAATGGCTTGGATACGGATGGGTAGTCGTGGATACTGACTAAATTAATTGTAAAATTTTAAATGATGACATACAGCGACGACGAGTTTCACAAGAAAAGTTAGAAATGATAAAAGTTAAAATTGCTACAAAACTGACCATTAGTAAAAACCGAAAAGCAGACGTTCATTTGCAAAAGCAAAATATTAACTATTTTGGAATCACCACCAGTCAAAGTGAGAATGGACGACTGTGGAAATGAAGCAGAGACAGACTACAGAAATTATGCGTACGAAGATGAAAACGAACCAACTTGCAAAACCCCAACCGAAGCCGAAGTTGAAGTAATTTTCTCTACAAAAATAAATTCCAAGCGAAGTGAAGGAGCAACAACCAACACCAACAGAAGACCAAAGACTATTTTCTCGATGGATGTCCCATTAGACACAACTCATATAACAAGTGGACCCGGAGAAAATGGAGATTGGATTTCAGTTGGTCCAGATCTTCCAAGGAAAATGTCTTCTTCTAAGGTTATCCATCCAACAGCAGCATCAGTGCCCTCGGCAAAGAAACTTTTAAAGGCAGAACCACCTCAACAAACTCATCAGAAACTTGTGAAAAACAAAAGTCGGCAAGCTTCAGTTGAAGTGCATGAAGAACCAGTTTTAGAAGTAGGAGAGCATCCTGACCCGGAACAAAAATGTCCACGACTACTAACCGTTCAAGGCTGCATTACTATCATGCCTAAGTCCGAGGCTTCCTGCGGGTCTTCAACTTGCTTTGAAGGTGTAAAAAAGGTTGATGAAGTTGGGTCGAGCTGCGGCTTCAACTTGATTTTAAGGCGGAACTCGAATAAAAACGGAAAGAGATACAAGGATATCATTTCAATCCAAAACAAAGATTCTGATCCATATGGGTTTAAGGTGAACGGAAATTGTCTTACAACATAGCAAACAACTGGCAATTGATCATAGTTTAATTGACATTTTATTTTTCCACCTGTCACGTAGGTATTCATGAATGGATCTGCAGTCACCCATTTTGATGTCATTCCAACAAGGGGTTTAATATATCCAGGCGAGGTGACTTCTATTGGTATATGTACCAAGAAAGGAATCCGTTTTGACATGAAGCAAGTCACTGCCTTTGACAAATTGGAAATAAATGTTTTCCGCTGGTTCGGTTGTGAGCTTGACAAATTCGAAACCTTCTACAAAGTAAGTGTTTACTATTGTCGTACTTACTAGTATTTGGAAGACAAAAATTAAACAATTTTTCATTTTTTGACTGCAACAGGCATTGAAAATTCAACGACCTGATCTCATATCTAAACAGCGAGTGCAAAGAATTATTTTGTGGGATTTTGGAAACGTTAGTAGCAGCCTGGATGCCCTGGACACCATTGAGGACGAGAATGAAAAGCGATCTTTAAAAGCAGACATTTACACCAGCACCACACTAATGGAAGACCTTTCTGAAGAAAGACTGGCATTATCCCCTTCCAAGAGTACAGCCTCTCTAATGTCATCAATGAAGGCTCAACTAATCGTCAGTGAAGAAAACCTCAGGGTAATCACCAGAGAGATAATTTCAATTAAAGAAGCCCATCGAGCCATTCTCCTCTTTTTTTGTGGGATCGTCCTCGTCTTCTTCATTTTTCCTTTGTTCTGCCAATCAAACAAAAACGTGGAATTGGATAGGGCTGCTCTGAGGCCACAAAAGGTACTTGCCATTGAAGAAATAAATGAGCCACCAGAACATTTTTGGAGGTACTGGAATGACCTTGTTGACTTCGTCTACTCAATGTTTCCTAAAGGGAAAAATTAATGAAAATGAAATTCATTCGGCTGTTCTCAAAACATCACCCACACTGATCCTTTCTTTTGAATTGTCAAGCTGCTGCGATACTTCCTACATCAATTATGTATTCTAAATAAACATCGATTTTAAATATAAGTATTAATGTCAATATCCAGTATCCTGAAAGAATAAATGATATGTACTAGCTCCAGCATTTCAATATAAACTTCAGATGAGATAATAGGAAGCGCTTCATACATTTACAATACATTTACTACATTTTCATTACTGTCTTTTCATTTACGGCAACGACATGCATTTTGGCACATTCTATTCAACAAAGAAAAAAAACCAGAAGAGCTTGCAAAAGGAATTAAATGATGAAGAGAATGATGGGAACTATGGAATGACTCATTCTCATATGAAGTTTTAATCCATTTTAAATGAACATTTAATTGGACATCTTTCAGAGGGGAAGGGGATCTGAAAGATATAGCTAGTTAGTATACATACATGTGAAGTTACGATGACACAAGTGGTGATATATGATGTGAACCTACTACTTACAATACAATAGTTACAATTTAGTCACATAGTTATAAAGTCTATGAACAAGATGATAGTCTGACATGCATGAGTCAGTTAGCCTTTCAATTGATCCACCATCCACCTTCATTTATCCCAAATATTTGTGTAGATGAAATTGAATGCATAAGAAATGCAATAGATTAAGCGCTAATGTACACACATGAAATGATTACGGTTAGGTGATTTGTTTTCGCAAAAAGTTGGTTTTTTGCACATGACATCATTTCTTCGTCATCTTTCATAATACTATCAACTATATAGTACATCCTAAAACAAAGGTGTCTATGTCCATCTATCTATGCGAGTTTGTAGCCAATATTACATAACAACTATTCATAATTCACAACATTCCTATTCACTTTGCGTGAAGATATGATATGAAAAAAGAAAGCAGAGAATTGCCCATCATACATAATATTACATATAGTACACACGCACACACAGCTGACAATGAGTTGCGTTATATTGAATTTTGATTAATGATTGACTTGATAACATCAATTTAATTTAATTTATAACTGTAATAGGTTATTCTTAATAGAGTTTGAAAGTTAAATTCAAGTGCTCTCAAAGGTGTTTTTGTATTCAATGCTTTTCTTTAAGAATTTCTGGAGAAACATTTTGACATAAGGATTTCACATGAAAAGCACGTGATCACTGAAAAATGTTTTTATTTGAGTGATGACAAACTGATTTTGAGTTTAGAGTGTGGAAGTTGACAATACATTCTTTGAACAGTTAAATATTCACATTTGAATTGACTTTGGGTTTGCAATTACTGCGGGTTATCTGTAAAAGCCAATTTGCAACAAAATGTCCGATCTACTTTTGCAAGTTCCTTTGAAGCTCTCCTCCGAAATTGACATTACGACCCCTCTTCGGGCTTGCTCTGAAGGAGAAAGGATATCGTCCTTTGGAGGCAGATTGGTTTAAGGAGTTTGAGAAGCTACGCAATCTTGTGGTGGATAAGAATTTGTCAAAGAATCAATCATCCATTGAAACTTTGAGCAGGTAAGGAAATATGTGGAATATTTTTCAAGGTTTTTATTCTGGATTTTAGGCGGTACTATATTGGATTTTCTTTTCATTTAAAGGTACCATGATCAACTTTTAGTCTTGTATGAAATGAACGTGGCAAATATTCCGAACCTTAGTCTGTACTGGGAGAGCTCCCTTGAACGAGGTGGATTTTTCGGTGGAAAATATTATACTTGTAAGTGTTTGACAGGGATTCAATTTTCTTCGCTAGTCATAGTTTCCAAACTTCAACTTTTGTTACATTTTCACTTTTCAGATGCGTCAAACTTTGAATTTGAAAGGACCTGTGTATTGTACAATATTGCTTCATTGCAAAGCAGCCTTGGGATGGAGTATAGAGTTTCCAATAATGATGAAGGATTGAAAAACGCTGCCAAATGTTATCAAAATGCGGCTGGGATTTTTATACATTTGTGTGAGGCAAAGCAGGAAACGTTTGGAATCACAGATGGTTACACAATGACTAATGATCTTAATCCTGATGCACTCACTGCATTGGCGGCGGTGATGATTGCACAAGCACAAGAGGTTTTTGTAACCAAAGCTATCTCTGACTCAATGAAAGATGCAATTGTGGCAAAACTTTGTGTCCAAGCTGAGGACATGTATAAAGACGCCCTTGCCAAAATGAAGAAAGATAATATTACCAATTTATGGGATGCCACATGGAAAAATCATGTAAGGAATTAGAATTATAAATCTGTCCAAGCTGAGGACATGTATAAAGACGCCCTTGCCAAAATGAAGAAAGATAATATTACCAATTTATGGGATGCCACATGGAAAAATCATGTAAGGAATTGGAATTATAAATCATTTTAAAGCGGGGAGGTGTTAATGTCACAGAATGCTGGTAGTATTAATAATAATAACACAGTAATGATTTGCCGCTTTTACTGATTTCAGCTAAAAGGGAAACAATTTGCTTTCTCTGGACTAGCTCAATTTTACCAAAGCAAAGTTTGTTCTGCAAAGAAATCCATTGGAGAACAATTAGCTCGTCTTACTTTGGCTTTAGACGGCATGAAAAAAGCTCAGGAAAAATTGGGACCTGGAGGCTTTGTAACAAAATTTATTGCAGAGGCAGAAAAACAGTATGGCCTGGCAAAGAAGGATAACGACATGATTTATTTGGAACTTGTTCCTGCAGCTGAAAAACTTGAACCGATTGACAGAGTTGCTTCCGCAAAACTAGCCAAACCGTCGCCGTTCCCAGGAAAGTTATCATCTAATTTTAAAAATATGTAAGTCAAGTAATATTTTTCTTGAACATGGGGATCGTTTTGATTGATTTTTGAAGCAAACCTAAACGTAACCTTGATTCTGATTTTTAGATTCTGAAGGAATGACTGTTGATCCAAATGCTGTTAACCCTCCGACTTTAAAGCAAATATTTGGAAATACTATGCAAGCGTTAGGAAAATTAGTTGAAAATAAACTTTCGAGTCCTAAGTAGCTCGGTCCACTGTATTTGATATCTAAAATTCCTATAAAATATTGACGTTTGGTACTTAAAAATCTAATCTCAGCATTCAGGAACAAAATACTTATTGATAAATCATATAATCAAGTCGAAATCAATATGTTGGCTACTAATTGCAATCATAACGTTTGACTGACTGACTTCCAACCAAATGTAATGTATAGGTAGGTAGAGTGATTTATAATTGAAGATTTTTTAAATTGAAATAGCTTATTTTGTGAGGAAAGAGGATAGGATTAAATTTAATATAAAAGCGTGATAAATATTCATTTTAAAACAGATGAATGCCTTGAGTAATGCCTTCGGTTTAAGGTTATCTATTTACCTGTTCATGGAAACTTGTGTACTAATCAATTTCCATTACAATTATAACTTACGAAATTACCTAGAATTTAAAAATCGAATAATTATCTCATCTGTGAAAACACTGGAATACCTGGAAATTACTTTTCTTAGTATAGCTTTATTATTGTTGCAAACTGAATGAATTTATGCGTACATTATTGTATTCATAGTCTATTTTTAAGTAAGTATAACACTCATTCGTACTTAATAAAATCACCTTTCATTACAATTTGCGTTTTGAAACCCTATGCATTAATCGTATATCACAAGGTTTTTCCACCTTTTATTCGTCAACAAGAACCTTAACTTAATTCATTGCAACTCCATTACTGTTCCTAGAGAATGCATATTATGGCAAACAAGTTAATTCAATTAAATTCGTTTCAAGTATTAACTAATTTACATTAGTTTTAGTTCCATACAAGTTGTATAAAAAACCAACGCCACATTGGCGTTAGTTAATTTCCCACTTATCGTTAGCAATGAACCCCTTGCATTACATAAGCTAAATCTAGATCACCAAAGCTGATTAATAAAAAA
>JAANSO010004405.1:0-10136 GCA_036507315.1 Lepidocyrtus fimetarius | reverse complement strand
CTAATTTTAAAGCCAGGACTCTATTTTATCCAACAATGGAGCATAGTCAAAGCCTGGAGACGGATATGGAAGAATTTATTGCTAGCTTGTTTTGGATACTGGAATCTAAACGAATGGATAAACTTGGGTAAGTACCCATTCCAATTAAATGCTTTTGTGATAACTTTCTTCATGGAAAATAACTCACTTATCTTGACTGTTCTTTCAGACTTCGGAAGGCAGATCGTCATCTTTTGCTCAGCTCTTTATGTGCCCCCTTTGAGAAAAAAGACTTTGTTGGGTTAGATCTAGAATCTAAAAATAATAAACGGAGAGCAGATGGTCGGTTAAAAAAGCAACTTGGAGATCTTAGCTTGCAAGCTGGAATACTCTCGGAAGCAATATCTAATTATCAATCAGCAGCTGACATTTTGAAGTCGGTTAATGATTGGTTATGGTTAGCAGGTAAGTTTTTCTATAATATAAATAAAAGTTAGGGCGTTGGCCTAGGACCATTTGCATGTAAAATTCAATTCAATCTATCATTTCTTGTTTTAATTTTCATCTATCGGAACAAAGGTGCCTTGGAAGGAATGTGTTCTGCTTCAGTGGCATTGTCTATACCCACAGTTGAGAAGATCTCCAGCATTACAAAGGAATTCTTCACTGCAGGGAAGTGAATTAAGCAAATATAAAGTAGCCGCTATTGGAACAACGAATTCATTGCCTCCTGGGTTGGATCCAGAACAAATTGGAGGATACAAACCAGTGGCAAAAAATTGTTTATCTCCGTCAGAAGTTTTAGAAAAGTATAGAGAATCTGTTACTCATTATGGCAAGGTATTGGGTATTTGAATTAACATAAGAAGCAAACTAAATGACTTCTGTAATAGGATATTCTTGTTCAAATCACACTAATTGGTTTTTAAATATTCTTTTGCTTACAGTATCGTCAAGCCGGTATTATTGAAACAGAAGCGTCAATCAAAGCAGCATTAGTACTTATTGAACAAAAGCAAACGTTACATGCTGCAGACTTTTTACAAAATGCTGTATTTATAAGTTTACAGTTAACAGAAGATGAAAAGGTTCGGATATTTATTTCGAGTGTTTTTTGCTAACTTTGAAATTATTGAAGAAAGAAACTTTTTAACGTTTCATGCTTTCAATTTAGATGCAACGATTCAATGCCTTATCAGAGCTGTACACAAAACTGGGGTTTCATCGTAAAGCAGCCTTTTTCAAAAGAGTTGCAGCAATGCGTTGTGTCTCTCCTCACAACCCTCATCCTAATTGGGCTTTGTGTCATACATTGTTGCTGCAACTACTGGAAGGCTACAAACTATCATTGAATCCTAACGAAGTCTCATCATTCCGGTTTTATGGTTGGCCAAGATTGCAAATGCAAGTAATGCAAGAGTTAGTTGGAACAGCTAAACGAAAAGGAAATAATGCTTTGGCTACTCGTCATATGACATTCCTTGTACAAGCCATGCTTCCGCATGTAAGTTATTTTTCTCCTATTTTATCGCACTAGCCACTAACACTAAAACATTGCCTTCAAAAGTATTAATAAAAATAATAATATGCTAGATGAGCCGAGATGAACGAAGAGAGTTTTCTCAGCAATTGGAAGCATTATCTAAAGACGCAGAGGGGCTCCCTGTACCTTTAGCAATTGACAACGGGTTAATTGTCCCTCCAGTTCATTTGCAACACATTCCTGCAGTAAAGTAAGTGGTTGAATTAAGACTTTAAAAGTCTAGGTCAAATTCCAACTTTATTTATATTTTTATGAAACAATAATTAATTGATACTGGTTAATTTGTGACTTATACTTAGAGTCTTTAAGTTAGTTCCTCCTACGCCACATCTGAAACCAGAAAAGGTCGAAGAAAAGAAAATTGAGGATGCAAGTCCGTTTGTATACACTCCATTTAGTGCTAATAGAGATAGAGGAAATAAGGATGTTACAAAAGCAGGCACGTTATAATAATAATTTATTTTTATTTTTTAACCTTACAGTCAATCCAAATCCATTTGCTTTTAAAAATTGTCATAATTGAATATTTATTTGATAGAATTTAGTTGGGTAGAAGGAGAATTATGTGAAGTAAACGTTATCCTTGAAAATCCTTTACCCATCGAGCTCAAAGTTTCGTCAATGGTAATTAAATCAGATTTTACATTCATGAATAAAACTTCTAATATTAATGGGAAACATATATATTGATTTGTAGTGTCTAATAACCGAAGGGGTAAAGTTTTCACGTAAATTCCAACGTGATTTCCATTCCAGCTGAATCATCTATGTTTCCAGCTACGTTGACAGGAAAACCGCTAGAGCCTGGAACTTTAAGGATTCTAGGTAATCCTTTGAGTCTCATATGTATCAAAAACTAAAATCAAATTATTAACTTTTGTTAAACTCTTCTTGAAATTGGTAATGGATTTACTTTTTGCAGGATACTCAACTTACACTCTTGGAATAAAGTCTAACATCCGCCTTAAAAATTTGAAGCAAATACAATTTCCTCATGTTGATGTTGAAATAGTTCCAGCTCTTCCGTCAATAGATGTAAGTCACATTGATACCAAGCAAACGTTTCTTTTTCTTTTTATGCGATTTCTTTAATTGCCATTACCTGACTACTACTACACCTTCGACCTTCCATTTCAGGTTATCACATCCAAACCTAAATCTGAATTCTTCAGCTCCTTTTCCGATTCAGTCGTCACAAGCGCAAGTATTTCATTACTAATGGGAGAAACGCAAGAATGTACTGTTACGCTAACGAATAACGGGAAAGTGCCAATTGAGGAGTTAGAAATGAAAATGGATTCTCGTTTAGGCAAACAAATATTAGAAATATTTAAATGGAGTGAAGATAACATAATGTCGCAGCTTCCCATTCTACCTGGTGCTTCAGCAAGCTTTACAATGTATATTTATGGAATCGGGGACTTCATTGGTCAACCCGATAACAGCAATACAGTAGATAACAGTAGCATGTCTTCCTTACCTGTTTCTAATGCTCCTTCGGTTGATGGACCCAGTTCATTACCTTCCAGACTCGGTGCTATTTCGGATCGTTTACGACCAAAGAGAACTGAATCATCTGCCTCGAATAGGTATAGTATAGTGCTCATTATTTAGCTTTACACAGCCAGCGGTCTTTTTAAGGAAAGGAACTAATGTGACTTTTTACCTAGATCAAGCATTAAAAGCGGAGGCGCAGGGAGTAGTGTTATGTCGTTTCCTGTACGTAGTCCAAAAGTGTCAATGGTGTCTAATACGAAGGTAAACTACCATTTTTATTTTAACTTTATAACTCGAACACTCGAATTAACTGTTTGGAATGTGTAATAAAATGGCTGTATTTATTGGATTCTGTAATTATTTGTAGACGTATGAAGCGGTATTAAATCTGAAATACTCAGGAGGTCCAGGATTTGCAACTAAACATTATAGACGATGTGGAATAGCCTTTAATGTTGAAGTTTCGCCAGCATTATACATCACAAAATGGGATACACTTCCTGGAGAATCGTAAGTTAAATGTATTACTAATTAATTAAACTGTGTGTAAAGTTATATGAAAACCCTCATGGTGGAATTATGATTATTCTAGTCCTACGCAGTTTTACTTGGTTTTGGATTTATGGAATGCAACGGAAAATGAAATGGAAGTACATTACGCCAAAAACAAACAGATTTTGGTTGAAAAGGCTGAATCATGCAGAATACCTGTTCCGTTAGACCGGTGTCCCATGCTAAACGTGGAAAAGGGTAAATTATACGTAATAATAACTACACATCAGATTGATGATTACAATTTTCGTATTAACTATAAATGTTACTAATCTTTTATTTTACCACAGGAAAAGAAGAAAAAGCATGTTGTGAGCACATCGTTTCCAACGTCGACCTCAAATGGGAACTTCCAGAGTGTTCAGGAAAAGCTACATTACAAGGAATTCATCTAACACCACCGATGGTACAATTGGTGACAGTTAGTCCGATTCTTTGGGGTAAAATATTGTGATTTCTAATGTTATCAAAAGTGTGGTTCTTCTCCGAATTCTTTCATCTGTAATGAAAAAATGTTTGCTCCTTTTTTCTGTAGAAATAACAATTAACGGAGAAGCTGTGAAATCATCTGAAGAAATTCGGTTTGATCCTGGGGAGATGATCAACGTAAACGTTTGTCTACGGAACCATTTGAAAGAGGCTTTAAACGATTTATCATTATCATTAGAATGCTTCCAGGATTATCAAAATGGTCGCTGCAATTATAAACTGGACTCGCGTTTTGCAGTGATTGGAAATGATTCAGTTCTAATACCTCAGGTAATATAATTTAATTATGATTATATGAGTTTTGAGTGAGTACATTTCTCAATCCAAGTGGAACCAAAGTTAAATGCTAACATTGTGATTTGTTTCAGATATGTCCAGGGAATTCATTTCAACACGCCATGTCCATGATATTCTTCGTCCCCGGTCTGTATAAGGTAGATTTTAAATGCAGTAGGAAAAATGCAGAAGATTGCGTGTGGAGATTTAACCCTCCATTGGATATTCAGATTAACTAGAAATGACGATAATATGATAACTTGAGCTTTTTTATTTTCACTACTTAATTTATTTTTTGGATCCTTAAATCATGTTTTTGTTAATTTTGGGTTCTTGCATTAAGCCAAAAATATTACTGTTAAAAAGTGAGGGAGTATATTTTCCTCGATAGCAAACCCCGGGCGGGGACACGTCTTTAGCTTGGATTGAAAAGACTACTTTAAAATCCTGTATTGTTACTTTTTTAAGTTTTGAATAGTAAAATTGTAGCAATACATGAATACACAGTTGCAAATAAAATTATGAATTTTATTAATATACAATCAGTGGCGTCCTTTTTTATTCGTTTACTTAATATGCATTTATATTAATTGTTTAATACATTATGGATAAATAAATAATCTACCATAAAATTCATAATTGGTATGCCTATTTTTATCAATTAAATACATGCATGCACAACATATTCTTTATCTTACTTGGTGGTTATCATTATACGGTTTTGGTTAGTTTGTCCAAAATAATAATTTTCCTGTTAGCCGTATACATCTTTGAACTGGGAAATCGTAAGATTAGTAATTGCCGTATAAAACCTTTCATCTTTGTAAGGATTAAGTTGTACAATCATTGTTGTGCAGTTTAGAACTATTATTAGCATGTCATTACTACATACATTTCAATATAGTAAGTTAGGATACGAATATGAAAAGTACAAACGGTTAAAGCACAATATGATATAAATGAAGTTGCCAATCACACAAAAATTAGTTCATTTCGGATNGCATGCCATTACTACATACATTTCAATATAGTAAGTTAGGATACGAATATGAAAAGTACAAACGGTTAAAGCACAATATGATATAAATGAAGTTGCCAATCACACAAAAATTAGTTCATTTCGGATCCTACATAGTACATTGATTTTTTAGAATTCCACACACACTATCATTTAATTGGTGTAGTTTAAAACTAAACGTACCCTAAAGCGTGTAAACTGTAATAGTTTACAATTAACCTTTGTTATTGCATTAAATACATCTTTTTGTGAATAAGAGAGAATTAATCTTACTTAAAGTATAGACAATTATGGGGAAATATAAGGATTGCTTAACTATTTCTGGGATACATTTCTTATACAAATTCATTAATCACTCATACATTATATTCTCATTTTAAATCTGAACTTTACTTAATTGAATTACCTTTATGAAGTTATAAATTGAAGACTTTATTTGATAAAATACAAATATCTTAAGCGTAGTCTAACCGCAAGTTCATACCATGTTTTTATGTTTTGTTCAAAAACTGATGTCAGAAGTAAAACGAGAAAAATATTTTACAAACATGTTCAATTATTTTGGAATGAAGCAAGTAATTTGGTCTGCAACGGTTTATAGTAGCAGAACCAATGAGAAAATTTCACAATGATAAACGGGCAAAAAAATACATGAAAATACCTAAAAAGTATCTTATTGATTAATTTTTAAATTGTGTTTATATATTAAATTCCTTTCCATACATTCATTTGTCATTCACCAACTAAAGTGTGGAAAGTTACTCAAATATTACTAGTATTACATTCTATTTATTCGTAAAACCTTATACGGATGATACTCTCAAATTCAATACATGCTTACACTAAATTTATCCTATATATTTTATGAAGATTTCTATGAAACAAAGATACGCGACATAATTACACAAATCAAGATTTTTGTCAGGATCAGGTTTGTCTGCGTTTTTAAAATCTTTAATTGTACATACATATATACATTTTTTACAATACTGGAGTCGCACCTTACCCCAGAATATATACTGATGTAGTTGATAAATTTGATATTAGGAAATGTAATTATTTAATGATCTGTTATGTCATAATTTAATTTGTATGCGACAATGTGTTATATAAGAAAGTAATAATATTCTTTGGTTAAATTGATATAGTTTATATGTCTAAAGTTTTTGTATTCTAATGGAAATAAACAGAAAAAAAAGTAATGCAGAGGCACATTAGATTGACTCCACAAGGAAAGCTGTGGAAGCCAAGTAGAAAGTTGAAGATATGTTGTAGAAGAGTAAAAGAAAGGAAGTTGAGGAAGGAGGAAAGAGGTGGCAACTGTTGTCCAAGGCTCGCCAGTGCACCCCACATTGGTCGCATTAGTTCTCTCGTTGTAATAAATCTGCTTGAACCACCGGAACTCACAGACTCGCCTTTCATATGACGATGGTTGCGAAGATCTTCAAAATTTGGTGTCAAATGTCCTGTAAAAATTAAAAAATATTTTATTTTATAGATACCAATAGTATAAATACTAGAGTGTTAGCATTTTTTGTGAAATGGGTGAAAAGTCATTTTCACTGTTGTGGTTGGGTTACATGCAAGAGAAGGAAAAGTTTTCGAGAGCGGAAACAAATATTCGACGGAGCAGTGAATGGAAACAAATGGCAAAGCAAGCCCCTCTCTAGAACTTTTTACATGTTTTGGTATGTAACAAATGCATGGAATTTAAAATTCTTTGTTGCCCTGATGTTACAAAACGTGAATAAGGCCACATATACATCTAATTTGTGCCTGTTTATATGGAAAAAAGTGTTGAGCACACTAATAGCGCAGACTGGAGAAAAGTCATAGGTTACATAAACTAAAGTCATTTCACTTCAGGTGAAAATCACAACGGTCTTAAATCAAAGTTTGATTTGGGGCTCCCTTTAGAACAGAAAACAAATGGAAAATGGTGTTCGCGGCGGTGAAGCGAAACGATGCAGGTCTGCGTTTTCCTCTGTGACAAACCCAAAATCAAGGTTCTGAAAACTGACGCTTTACAACCATGAGTTATATCCTTTTACTTCTTCTCACATCGAATTTACAAACCATTTCAAACTTTCTCCAAATAAATATTTAACTCTGAATACAGATAATACCTTTACAAACATAGACTTGAGTAGTAATAATAATAATAATCTAAATTATACACACTGCAGATTTTGTTTGTGTAATTATGTTTATTCTGATTTGCTATTTTTATTACATCAACAGACTAGATTCCTTATTTCTGTAGATTTGTTCATTCCATTTAATAAAATACTTAAATTATAAAAGTAGTATTATTCTTAATAGCCTCCATCTTCCATTACTCTCTAGTTTTGTACGTATTTTTAATACTCATCAAAATAACAATTTTGAAGTGGAATTTTTCATGTTTTGTAATAAATTATTCCAGAGTAAGATAGGAATTGTCAATTTTTTGCAATTTTATCCATTCTTATGCAATAATTTATCTAGAAAGGTTATTATTCGCTACTTCATTTGCAAGTTGAGTCAAAAACATGCCAACAAAGCCTGCAATGATGACGACGAGTGCACAGATAAGTAAAAGGGGCCACGGCATAGTTCTCATGGAATCCCTGTAAACTCGCACAGGGAGGGTTTTCCACCACTTCTCTTCAGCTGCTTCATCTTGCAAAGTAATAGTCCTCTGGGATCTCGTAATACTTGTTAAACACATCCTACTCGGCACCAAGAGAGGCTCTTCGAAAACGCCTTCAGAGATACTCTCCACTTCACAGCCTCTACTTTCCTTTATTAGCTTACAGAATTCATTACTGCTTTCAATTTCAAAAGCTTTTTTCTCAAAGGTGACTTCAGTCGGGGGGTGATGATGATGATTCGCGGCAATTTCCGCTTCTATTTTAAGCTTTTCTTCAGAAAGCGTTTTTGCAACTTCAGGAGGCAACATCACCGGCTTCCCACTTCCTTTCGAGACCGTTCGAAATCGATAATTTTTAGGATCTGTGCGAATCCTAATTCTTGCTAAGGACCTGTGAGTAATTCGCTTTTTGTTCATCTTCCCTGTTTTCGTCATAAGCCTTTTTTTCTTTAAAGTTTCGTTATATTCGGATATTTCAACTGCTGGATTTATCTGAATCGAGCTAGCCTGCTTTCGTTTCCCGTGAATCCGTAATTTTTCAGCAGTGTCCTTCTCAATTATTGAAGCGTTGGATTCAGAGAGAATCGGAGAAAGTATAAACTGCGTACTATCCTGGCATTCTTTACTCTCCGAAGGTAAACACGGGCTGCTGTCCGGAGAAGTAATTGCTTCAAGTTCTATACAGCTCAATTGAGAGGCTCTAGCTACCAAGGGAGTGGCTTCCTGTTCTTGTTTCAATTTAAAAGCGTATCTATTTCCAAAGCCGGGATTTTTAAAGAAACAAATTGGCGATGAAGTTTTTGTCAAAAGAATATTTTCCTTCAGAGGCTCCTTTCGTTTCTCTTCTGTAGTTTTTTCAACTTGAATTGGATTGTCTTCGTTGTCAGCAGGAACGGAGTCATCTTCAAGCCCGTCTTCTTCTGGATTCAAGATTGCATCCAAGTCTTCAAAGTCCAATATTTCTTCAGCGTTGTCTTCGCTGCTCGACCGAGCTGAAATTTGTATAGAAGCTTCTAATTCACGTATGGTTTCTTCCGACGGAGACAACTCAGCCCTTGGTCCAATGCTGGGTGGAGTAATTTCAAAAGTGCTTCGATTCAGTTGATTCAGTGGACTTTGTTGCTGGTAGAGAATATTCAGTCCTGATACGCTCCCATTCATGACGTTTAATTCTTCAAGTTCTTTCTTTAAAATTAAACTCGCTGCCGGCATCTTGTTGCTTTCACTTTCATCTTGCTGCTCATGCTTATCTGGCCCGTCCCCATCTCCATTACCCACTTGTGGTAGCCTTTCCATTTCATCCTTTTTAAAATTAGATGAACAGTTAACTTAAATCAAGAGAAGTTAACTTAATTATGACTTTTTACCTGCAAGTTTCTGTTAGCTAAAGCATAGTAAGTCGCTGTCAGACCAGCGATAGCCATGCCAGCCCCTGCTTGAGTTGCAAATCCCCACATATTGCTTTAAAGGTAGAATAGAAGATAACAATCAATCTACTACGTAATATTTCATAATTATAGAAAATTTTAAATCATCTATTTACCTTTGGATATAACTAATTCAGACAGGGCTATAGAAATTCTGCGAAGAACTTTAAGACATTTGTGAAAACGTAAAATTGACTGGTTTACTCATTCATCAATTTCCTCTCAGCTTTTTTTCTTGAATCGATTTTAAAAATTGAATGCACTCAATAAAATGCCACGTCGCAACGCAACTGTATGCAAGTTGCATAATCAAATGAGTTGCGTAACATTATCCTAACATTACAGTAGAATGCATAGAAGTAATTTGTTTGTAAATGAAAGACAATGCAGATAATAAACTTGTGTAAAAGGGCAGCAACCAGCAACGTCCGTCGAGAGACTGTTTAGTGCAAGATAGAAATTAATGAACTTCTAATCCTTCCCAAACAAAAATGTGTACTGCATTCTTTTTCATTTCCCTCAAACGTTGCAAACATTCTAGTATTTAGTACATACACAATTTATATCCCTCTTGTTACTTTTGTAAATCGTGATGAGACTCTTAAAGAAAGCTAACTTATAGGATTCTTGTATTCTTATTTTGGAGAATCGAATTGAGCAATGTTTAACTAAATCTTTGAATAGATTACATTCCCACTCATATATGAAACTTATAATAATTAG